>JAODKK010000047.1:2939341-2949484 GCA_026774405.1 Petrocephalus microphthalmus | reverse complement strand
GTCATCCCTGCACCCTAAGGACATGGACCATGATGGTTCGAATACCAGGCTGTAGAACTCTTGGCCAAGTCCCCGTGGACAGGCACTGCAGTCCTGCAACATCCATCTGAATTTTAATTTGCATCTGAGAAGGAGGGAAGAAAAAAAACATCTTCAGTCAAACAAAATAATAGTAATGCCAACGGGGAACGCAGAGATATCAGCTGGAGGAGCTGTTTCAGGAGGTCTTTGAGCTTCACGCCGTGCCTCTGGAGAACGACTCTGATCAGAGCTCTCAAGCAGCCGGCCCTGGACCCCCTGGTGTGACACGAGCAAAAGCCACCAAATTAAAAACGACGACACGGATCAACAGCCCCGAGCGGTTGGGAGCTGCGCCGAGGTCAGGAGTGGGGAGGACGAGAGCCAGGCGATGTTCTGCTCCGGAGGAGTCGATTACTGTTTCCACATCGGGGTGATTCCCTGCGGCCCTGTCATGCCCTCTGATCCAGGAGAAAGGCACTCCTGGTGTAAATGAGGTGAGACTGCACAGTTGCTGAGGTCATTACTTTCCAGACCATTGGCAGTGCCATGATGTACTGTCCTTTTTCTTCTATATGATCAAATTTTGAAACAGCTCTGATTCAAATCCCTTAAAACGTGCTTCAAAAGGAATGAAAACTTTAATTAGTATTTCCACAGGCACGGAAGTACGAGTTACGCTGCTACTGTTGCCTCAGTTAAGGTTTACCAAACCGCAGAGGAGGCTATGGCACACAATCTGCTTTCATGTTTTGGCTATAAAATTAAATAAACTTAGAAGTGAAATAGGAAGAATAGCACGCATGCTGCTCCTATGCACGTCTGGGTATTTCGTTAAACTGAACCGGGTTTAGTCCAGAGCTAAGGTCAATCCATACAAAGGTTGTGCTGCCGGTGAGCATGTGAGAATGTGATATTTATTCGGCGCCCCGCCCCTTAGATCGGAGGTGGGCGTCTGCTAACTCTAACCCTAACCCCCCCCCCCATGGAAACGCTAAAACGGCACCGGAGCTGTTCCACTCCACCGGAGGGGTGTGTAGGGTCGTGGAAACATATTTACATACCGATACGGCGCACTGCTGTTATTTTAGCGTCTTTGTAAATTCGTGCCGGGGGATGGGGGGGCAGTAGGGGGGTGCACGCTTCCCGATGAATGACGTGCCTGTCTGCTCACCCAGCTTCGGTTCAGTTCAGGACAGCTCCGTGCCATATATATATAAATATATATATAAACACCACCGCCCTGTTCAAGATTCGGGAGTTTTGTCACATGCATAGTAAACAGTATCTGCATCGCAAATACAAATTAAGGTGCCTGCATGGTGCCTTTGAACTGAAAAGCTGGAATACCAGAAATCAGTCATTTTTAATAAGATATTTCAGTCCCAATATGATGTGTTAAAAGCGTTTCATTTAACATCATTAGATTTTTCTGCACTTATTAGGTTATGTTTCGTCTCAGCCGTCATTGTTAAATTATACACTGACGAAGTTAAATGTGCTCAGTTTTTAAATCCAGTTAAAAACTGAGCTGACAAATCAGTTTAGTCTTTCATTGGTGTATGTGAAAACCCAACAATTATTTCGCCGTTATGACGGTTTGCTTTGCGCAAGATATGATAAAAATTATTTCAATACACAGAACTTAAATCAGGCTGGAATAAATCCGTAGATATCAGACAACAAAAGTCAGCTTTACATGGTGCAGCAGTGTTCCTTTATAGAGCCTGTACAGACTCGGTGATCGCACAATGTCTGCTTCTCCAAATCTGCTTTTTTTTAACATATTATAATGTGACATTTTGGAAAACAGCTCTTTTCAAAGAGGGACTGAAAAGTAGGATTATCCTTTCGCTACTTGTTTTCTGTCGCTCCGTTATTAAAGAGACCCTCTGCTGCTCTGTCGGCTTGGGGGTGCGGGGTGGTATTAACATTTTTATGGGGCATGGACCTTTGAGCGCATAAGGATAAATGGCCGTTTCTCTGCTCTTTTCAATGGGACAATATGTACTGCATAGAGAGCTCGCTTCAACAGACGCCCCCGCTGCTGGGGATTCTGCGAGGCACACGCTTGCAAAAGACGCATCGCTTAATAAATCGATAAGACGAGAGGCGCACCGCGAACTTTTCGACGCCCGCTGCACTTCGCTCCCTTAACACTAGGGGGCGTTAAACCACAAAGCGCCAGGTAGCCCTGGCCTGTCATCCACGTGCTCGCAGATGCTCATTTGGCCGGCCTGCCTGGACAATGCCACCCGCAGTCGCTCCTTCCTTTAACGCCGAGCATATTTGTGGAGGTCATGTGGGATGCTGAGGGTCCCGATTTTTCCTGGCTGGCTGCAGCGTCATTTTCGGCACCGTGCCACATGTACAGTGATAAAGCTACCTCAGTAAAGTACGAGGGGGGGGGGGAGTTCACAGGAACAGGTAATTTAATTAAATTATATTTCATTTCCCATGAGAGCCGACACTTTATTCTAGAGCAGGACCTCTATTTCTCAGCTGTTAATGCGGATTTCGCCAACCGGTGGAGTGGACCAATCCCATCATCCCTCGCTTCTCATGCCGTATTTGCGAATCTTGTCCGAGTTTAATCAAGGTGCCGCTCACCGCCCCACCCTTGTCCCCTGAGCCGAAATCAAACCGTGTTTTTACGGGGACTCGGGGTATATGTGTGCTCGAGGGCTGTTCCGCCACTTCTGACCTGTTGGGGGCACTTTCTAATGTAAATCTCTGCTCCTGATCCAGAGGAGCCACTGTAGCCTCCAAGGCTGTGCTGAAGTCCGCTTGCTTCTCTCATCACTGGCTTTTTGATATATGTTGAAAGCGCAGCCGGCAACCTCTTTAAAACCCGAAAACAAATAGCATAATTCAGGAGAGAGCGGTGGCTCTCCAGTGCCACCCGCCGGGTTCGCGGCTAAGGTGTCGTTTTCATTAACCCTTTCTCAATTAGCTGGTCGCGTAAACAACTTCCGTTCCCCTACGCTTTTGTTTTCGTGCGGAGGCTTTGATCACAAGAGACGGTCACAGCGTGTGGCTGTTTCTTTTTTGCACTTTAATTAAAACGGTGGTGCCTGGCTGGCGGAGGGGGGTGGGGGGGGAGCGCAGGGTGGTCGTAGTGCCTCCGAATTGCGTGATGAAGCTGCATTGCTCCCGCGGTCGGGTGGGAGGCTCAGCCGTGCTCAGCGGCCCGTGAGAGCCTCACAAACAGCCGCAGGCCCTCGGTGCTCCGATCGCCTGCTAATGGAAACTCTCGGTCTGGCTCAGGGACGCCGTCTCTGTGTGCGATTCACGGCCTGGATGCGGAGGGATGGCCTTATCGGGTGCCTTTGTGTTTGGGAGGCTTTTCCAGTATTTGTGGGCAGGGATATCAGAGGGGGCCTGGCTGATTCAGGGGGCTTGGCGCTGTAGGGGACTGTGAATATACCAAATTATATACACAGTACAATAAATGGGAAATCTTACTGTGGGGGGATTCTACCTCCCCAGCCAACAAATTTTATTGCCAGGGGATGGCAGTGCTGGCGGGGGGGCCAAGGTGAGGCCGCCCAGAATTTCTAGTTATGCCTCTTTTCGAGGTGCTTTGTGCTGGATTACCATCACTGCTAGCAGCTCCTGTTGGTACCCACTGCTGTCCTTAATGGGCTGAGATGCAGATTCTCTCACCTCTCGCTCATCCCATCACCTCTCGCTCATCTCGTCACCTCTCGCTCATCCCGTCACCTCTCGCTCATCCCGTCACCTCTCGCTCATCCCGTCGCTCGCTCATCCCATCACCGTTCGCTCATCCCATCACCTCTCGCACATCCCATTGCGCTCGCTCATCCCATCACGCACGACACGTTCTCATTTTAATCAATCTGCTCTCTCTCCCTACATTTCTGGACCCTGCGTTTGACCCTGCGGTGAGGCGGGAAGTCTGTGCGTTACCGCGCTCTCCCGAACGCCTCTCTGACATGTGTTCAGACATGTGGTCAGACGCAGCGCAGACGCTAAGCGGGATCTGTTAGGTTGGCGGTTTTAGCGGCCTGCTTCTCAGTTCGGGGAGTGACTCGTGACTCTGCCCATAGAGATGATTGATTGATGGGACGCCCCCCCCCCCTTTCGTAGCCCCATTGTTTTCGCTCATCGCTCCAGACGAGCTGTCATGCGCCAGCTGTCCGACACATCTCACCGCCAGAGACAGCCACTAAAAGTTGGGAAAAAGGCACGTTTCGTCTGGGAGGCACTGGAAAGAGGGACTTCATTTGGATTTGTCTTCAAGTTGTGTTTACCGGTTGCTCGGTGGCGTAGACAATTCTTGACCCTATTTTTTTGCAATGGCATTGCATATTTCTTGGGGACCAAGCCCCCACCATGAGGGTCAAATCCTAGAATCTCCCCTGCTCGAAGGACGGATATGCTGAGGAAGATTTTCATTGCATAGTGTACCAGGCTATTTACTGTACACATGACACATGAATCTTATCGGTACAGTGGAGGCTTTGAAATTGTTCACTGTCGCTGGCCAACTCCCCCTACAGGTCAGATATGGCCTCTCTCCTTCCGAATTGTCAGGCACCATTTCTATGAGGCTGGAGGGAGCCCCCAATTGCCCAGGATCCATCACCGTGAGTCTGTCGGCACACGTCAGGGATCCTCGTGTAACCACATGGATACATTTTCGCCTGTCAGGGAAACATGGTGCATGTTCACACCTCACGTCACACACGCCTCCCCCTTGCACGCTCGCTCTGGGGTCACATGCGGAAAGTGCCGTAGATGGGATTCAGTCGTGGGCGCCTGTCAACGTTTACGTCTGGTTTTTCTCTCTGGGGCATTTAGCTATTTCATTATCCCCTAGGTCCAAAACAACAAGATATGGAATCACCACACCCACAGGAAACAGCAGAATACATGTGCAGTTAGGTTACGGAAACAAGCTGTATTGCATCTAATAAACGCACCATATTTTTCTGCTGAAGTCTGTTTAAAATACACACCCAGTCATTCCAGAAATGGGCTCCCCTAATGGGCTGTTTTACATTATTGGACCTTGTCTATTGGTATAATTTTCTGATTCCACGTCCTGCATCTCAAAACATTGCATTTCCCTGCAGTTTGGTTCCCAGTCTGGCATGTTGTAATTAACTGATTATTTAGTGTTAATTTCCCATTATATGCTCGTGAATCAACTTTTGGATTGCTCCACAGCCACATGCTCGGGGTCATCAAGAAGATGCCAACTGCCCTTCAGAGGGGGCAGACATTTCCCTCTTTATGAGGTTTATTTTGACACGTAAATTCAGCTAGTTTTTTTTTTTACATTAAATTATTTTTTGAGGCTAAATTATTTATTGGGATTAAGGTAGTCCCAATGATGAGCCCCATCACTAACTGTACCATGAATCAGACATCCCAGAAAGGGACCCCTACCCTACATAACCATCTTCTAAGATGAGATTTTAGATGCTTCATTAACTTTTTACAGACATGCTTTGAAGAAGTTTTGTCTTTGTACTTTTTTCTCCTTTCAGACAGGGCAGCGAAACCCCTACGTGCAGATTTCATTTTTTTTTCTGTATATCTGTAGGTTGATACATGGGGATAAGTTGTAAAGATCTTTGAGCTCTTGCTGACAGACTGCAACGCTGGGGAACGGCTGAACCTGACCGCTGGATATCTACGCTAAGAGAATAGCGTTATAACGTTAAGTCTTTGTGTAACCGTACAAGCAAATACACATGCTACAGAAAAACGATGGTTCAGCATCGGTAAGCATAGACGGTAAGGGAGTTTGGTCAGGTACACATAAACCCAAACAAAACTCTGAGTTTTGAAATCCCCCTTCTGGGAAACCTTGCCCACCCCCTCAATCGCTGTTGCAGCTGGCCATCTGGTCCAAGCTAGTCTCGTTAGCCAGCCCCGTGACACGTAGCTAGAGGCAGTGCTAACTGCTAAGGCGTTTACGGGCCTGCCCCTCAATCCGCCGCGCCCCGCGTGGAGCCCATGCCTACCGGCGCTGTCACGCTCTCCCCCTCCCCCGTCCGCGCCATGCTCGAGCAGGCAGGGAGTGCGGTACGTGTAAGATTAATCGCTGCCGGGCAGAGTTAACAGAAAACAGTGTGCGAGGCCTCTCTCATCAGATCACCGCATGTTTCCTTCTTGCAGAAATGCTGTGCGGTCTCGTGTGTGAGTCCTTGGCCTAACCTTCTCTCTCTCCTTAGACCAGGGGGTACCTCATGCGGTGGTAAAACGGTATTTTGTCGGGAAAAAAAATAAAACTGGGAGGGGAAAAGGAGACTCCTACACCCACTTTGTGAGACTTGCTGAACAGATGTCGGCCATAATCTGTCGAGTTGACGTGATATAAATTCTAACTCCCTTACGGGGCTGTCACTTTTGCGCAAACAACCTTAAATTAACACAGCATGTGACGTATTGTTTGACTTTCTGCAGGGTTACGCATCATGTTACCAGTTAATTCCTCTTTACATACGGTTTGATTCCAGAATCTTAAGTAGACGCCGATGTGAATGCCACAATCGTGAGCCTAATTAACACTCCTCATTCGCGTCAGCATGACAAAACTGTGAAAAGTCGTGAAAAATGAACTTGACAAGATATACTAATGTTTTTCTTGTCACAAGCAGAGACTTTTATTACAGAGTGTTAGTAACAAAAAAAACTTTTTAAAAAATATTTTTCATGCCATGACAACTTCACATGAACATGGATGTGCACGCCTGGGTATATTTCATCAGTTTGTTTTTATATTGAATGGAATCATTTGCTTTTTGCGGGCTCTTGACTTTGATAACTCTGCTGATTTGCCTCTTTACAGTGTCTCTTTGCCTTGACAGCACTCGAATGATAAGATTGTTCTGCACAAACAGGTTCTGACATACATCACTCAGCAACTGTACTGTACTCCCCAAGAAGCCAGCAAAAAAAATGAAATCAGATCACGGCTGGCGGGAGCTGTTTGTCATTGCATATGTGAGAAGCCTCTTAAGGAGTCTGAGGAGGGGGGTGCTTCGGAAACGAAGATGTTCGCTATGAATTTAACAAGCCTCCATGAGGGATGCCGTGCAGGAAAACTAGTCTGTTAGGCTTCCGTATGATTCACGTGTATTTATTCGCTTTTATATACTTTTTAATTGTTCAGACTTCACATCTCTTTTCGCATCTCCTAAAACCCAAAATTTCGACTTTGATATATATTCGTAAAATTTACCATACCAGCTTGTCTTATGTGGGGTCTGGAGCCTGTCCCGGAAGCTACGGGCACAGGGATAGGCTCCGGACCCCCGGCGACCCTGAATAAGAGAAGCGGTTTCAGAAGATGGATGGATGGATGTTTTTGGACTGCGATGAGAAGTAACTGGCTAATTTAATATGCATTTACTGGATTGTTGAATAGATCTCTTGTGCCTTTTGAAATCTGGCAATCAGAGATTGTTCAGGCTGTCGCAGATGTAGATTTCCATGACACTGTATTTCTCTCTTTCTGTTGTTCTTTTGAAGATAAAAAATGCCGCCCAGCCTGATGTCTACACACTAATGGTACAATTCAAACGGCATACAATTTCTCGTCAAAATAAAAGCCACTTGTCAACATCCGAGCAACATTTGCTTCTCTTAACATTACCCATTTTACCCATTCTGTACACATAGAGATTTCTCTCCATAGAAATGACCTGTGATATCTAGATTTCTAAAAAAGCTTCAGATCGGCATGAAAACCCAAACTCTTTGCGTCGCCAGCTTATTGGCTAGTTATGAGTTTGATTTTCGGCGATCGAGCCACACATAACAAGCACAGCCGTAGAGAAATCAGTCACACTTATTTTATTTTGGCAACCATGGTGCCATAATCCCAGTAAACTAGTGGAGCAAAACTCAAAGCTTTCTCGGCCAGTTGAAAATGAAAATAAAAGCCCGAGCAGCCTTTATTAAGCTGAGGTTGTGAAGCGTGCCTGGGCTTAGTTTCTCATTTAGGGAAGGATCATGTTCGGATTCTACTCGGCTGTGGAGATCAGTTGTTGACATATTTGTGAGCAATCGTTTAGTGTTTTTCCTGCATAGGCTTCAGCCCCCCCCCCCCCCCAAAACCCTGAACCCTACTTACGCAAACACTGAAATAAAATCACCTAAGTTTATTTTGCATTTGCTTCTGACGATGTTTTTCCCTGGAGCGTACAGCCTCCCCCATACTGATTAGCACTTACTTTAAGCGGTTCTGACACACTGCTGCGAATCAGCACTCGTGACTCGTGAAAGCACCCGCAAAGGTCATCATAGCATACCCTCGGAGAGCGTTTTATTTCTGCGGAGGACTTGGAATGTTCCCCTTTGTTCATATGGAAGCCACGGTGGAAGTGAATAAGATGACACAGACCAACCGCAACACCTGATTGGCTGCTAGGCATGAGAGTGATTGATGATGTCAGAAGAACTGTGCTCAAATCTCTCGTATTAGGACCCCCTCAGCGTTATGGTCTTCGTCGGGGTTCGGGCAATTTTGAGATCCAGGCCTGTGCTTTGTGAACTTAAAGTACCTCCGGAGACCTGACAACACTTCTGTAGTTTCAGAGTCTGCGAAAACACGGGGAGAGGTTGTTCGTGCCTCGTCGTGGGAATACGGGCGATGTTTTGAACAGCTGTGCCGACGGCGTGATCGCTGTAAAAAAGGACCCGCTTCCAGGGCAAAGTCTATCCACTCCAAATGCGTGTCTGGTTTTATTCATGATAGCTTCCTGTTCAGGTCGGCATCTTCAAACTGAAGACACTATGAGATAATTGGAAGGTGTTTTGGTATAAAAAATGTGGAGATTGGCCTTGAAGATTATACGTATAAAGTATTGTCGGTTGCTGAGATAGGTTTACATCACATTCAGCACATGTAATATGTATTCTCAGTTAATAGACAAGCCTCTCTGAGATTGTTTGAAAAAAACAGATTCACTATCATCCTGCTTTCCCCATGTTTCGTGTATCGCAATACAAACTATAGTACCTGTACAATGACAGAAGGATCCATACGTAGCCCCCAAACCATTTTCCAGCATGTGATTTTCCACCGACACCCTCTTCCGATTTCCTGCGCGTCGACAAACACGAGATATCGATGACTATCGAATGCGAAGTGAAAAAACAAACTGCGGCCGAATTGCTAACTGTGCATCTTACAGGCATGGTTCTAATCAAAGAATTATCAAGTTATGGAACAGTGTGGGTAAAATGTACAAGTCAATCAGAGACAGTACAGCAAGACTCACCTGTCACCAGCAGCAGTGTGCCACTGGCAGGCTCAGGAAAGAATGATTATTACAAGCTTCTCTGCACTCTTTTTTTTTTCCTAGCTGCCATTAATTGAGAACCCCGATATACCTTCATCAGCTGTCAGATAAAAGCTATTTATCATGGTATAAACAGCTGCTCATTACCTCGTTTTGTCTCCCCTAGGCAGTGTCCGTGCATCAGATCAATGCACCGTGACGCAGGCCTTCCATGCTGACACGAAAGGTCAAGGTCCTCAATCTCGGGGTGCCCGCTGGGATGCCTGCACAAAACTCAGCCACGCACGGAACGGGCCCGGTCCGCCTTTCCTTGGCAGCACGTTGCAGTTGGGTAAATGCACATGCTGTCAACAAGCTGTAGACATGCATTTTACCAGCGACTATTGCTGCGACTAAATCCTGTCAGACTTCACGTTGGCGCTGTGTAGCACTTTTATATTCCTGGCACTGGGGTGGGGCACCCTGAGCAGTGATGTGTGTTCAGTGTGGGTGTGATCTTCTGCTTGTAGCAGTCAGCTTTTCCCATTGCTTCTGCCTCAGGGATCAGGATTGCCACCAGGACTTAGTAGCATAGCGAAGCAAAGAGGTTTACATTGTCCAGTTCTGGACCCAGGTACATAGCACAGCCAGGAGGCCCAATAAAGACTCATACAACAAATTAGAGTTTCTACTTTGGCTGTTCAACCCATGTGTCTCTCCTTGTCTTCCTGGACATGATTAGAGGACACCAGTTGGACACAATATGTGATTGTTGGCGCCCAGTGCCTACCAATAACTCCCAGTTATCAGTGTCATAAACAGCCTTTGGGATTTACATCGATCTGAGACTTGGTGGGCTAAGACA
>JAODKK010000047.1:2916215-2930786 GCA_026774405.1 Petrocephalus microphthalmus | reverse complement strand
CGCTGGGGATAGTAACCACAACCGTCCCGGATTCTTTTCACTGCTCCACACTCGCTAAGACGCTCGGCGCGACTCCTGGCGGATCTGCGCTCGGAGATTTACAGCAAACGAGTCTCTTCTCGATGACGGAGGCCCGGAATGAAACGGCTGCTCTCCGTGGGTTGGGGGTTTTCGGTGTGACCAACTGGCAGCCCACCAGAGTCACTTTAGTGGCCATCTAGGCCTCGGACCCATAGGGGGTTTGGGTCGCCTGGAGAAAAGGAAAATGAATTCACAAGACCATTTAAAGGTCAGAATGGGGCCGAGTTCCAGAAGAAAGAGGAACAGCTGCTAGACAACATAACCTGTGGTTTTTCAGCAATACTGAATTTTAACGATGGTTTATTCAGCGCTTTGATGCCCTAGTGGTTGTAGTAAGAGAGGCCTAATCGAAATTGTCCGGAGGTTAAATAGCAATTTTTTCCCCCGAAAACATGTCATGTTCGAAACCCAGCCTGCTCTGGTTCGGATGAATGCCTCCGCAGAATGCATTATATGATGGCATGAACATTCACCATAGCATGAGTCGAAAGAGGGCCATTACTTTAAAAGGGGAATGGACACACAAATAGGGGGATGGCTCGATGTGGTGAGCAGCAGATGGCAAACGGACAAACCAGAAAAGCATTACTCTAAAAAAGTGAGCATTGTGCATAGTTTTTTTTTTTTTCTTTTTTAATAAATCATTGATCCTTTCTTCTAATGCTTGTCTGCAGAGTGAAAGGTGGTGAGATCACATACTTTCTCTAGTGCACGTAGATCACTGTCGCACTGGAGATTCCCATCGTCTTCTCCAAATAAAAATATTTTATTATTCATTTGATTTTTTATTGTTTTTTTGTTTGTATTCAAATCTCCTCTACCACATTTACCGCACATATTGATACTAGCTCAGTCCAGGGTTGAGTCCATGTACATTGAGTCGAATATATTAGTGTATTTTGGCTTCCTGCCATCTTCTGAAATCCTACAGTTTCCCTTTGTTCATACCTCCCCGACCCAAACCACTGTGTTACCCTTCTTGACGTCTGACACCTCACAGTGCAGCCTGTTCTGCTTCCCGCTCAACACGAAAACAGACTCTTTTGAGGGTGTGACCAGGTACTGGCCAAACAGCCCGCTGGATACCACCACCCTGTTGACCCCACTCCAAGGCCAAGTGTTGGAAGGGATGGGTTCTTTGATATTCTGTAGAACCTCTCTCCTCCCGGTGGACAGGTCAGAGAGGAACAGGTCCGTTCCTGACCGGGAGGTAGCAAAGACGGTGTATTGATTGGCCTCTGTGAAGGATGGCTGGAAAGCCAGGTCCGAGACGTTCAGGACGACCTCATACTCGTGACTCTGCTGAAGCACCCCCTGGAAGGTGACCGTCTGCACCCTGACCTTTCCGTGTAGGTGGTCAGGTGTGACCACGTAGCGACCGTCTGCAGACACGTAGGGCTTGCCTGTGATGTCAGTGTTCTGCCCAATGACCGAGTCGGTGACACCGTCGATTACGAGCTGGGGCAGCAGCGAGGACGAGTTCTTGCCCAGGCACTCGACGAAGTAGTAGCCGCTGAGGTGTGTGTAGGCCATGCTTAGCGGAACACAGCTGTAATTCTTCAGGCTGATGGTCTTGATGCGATGGAAAGTCTCCAGGTCGATTTTGTGCACGGCGGTTTCCGACTTTAGGAATATGAAGCCAAACCTTGGTATGAAAAATCGAGCAATGAGTCAAGAGTTTTGAGTTCGACCTTTGCTAGAATGTCGTCTTAATTCCAGCTTTACCGTTGACTTTGTTACAGAAACTCCACTGTTTTCCGAACAGAAATCCCTCTAAGATTAACATGACTGGACAACAGGAAGTTTCGATGACGGCTGGAGCCACGTACCTTACATGGGTGATGATGAGGTTAGTGGTAGGGATGAAGAAGTCGTCCACTCTCTGGAACTTAGTTCTCACGACGTGATGGTCCTCCCCGATACTTGCCTGGGAGACGACCTGCAGAGGAGCCGTGAGCAAGAGCACATACAGTAGTCACTTATGTTGAAAGCAAGGAAGCATCCCTCACTGTTTTCCAAAGAGTAGGCACCTACTGTACCACTGGGTCCCTCCTGAGTTCCACACCAACTGCAGTTTACAGAAGTACACGTTTTTTCAAAAGTGCCAGCTTCAACCACCCCAAGGATGGAATTTAGACTGACTCACTGCTTAGATTCCAAGGATCCTTTTGGTTTTAAACCTTGAGTGAGTGCAGTTCAAATTACAATTAATACAATTGTATTAATATATAATTAATTATATATAATGGAAATTAATACAATTTCTTCTAAATGTTAATGTGTTTGGGTTGGGGGGGGACTTAAATGGAATCTTATCACAGATGAATGAATAGATGGCCAGGCGCAATATCAAAATACATTGTTTAGACATTTGTATTTCTTGCATATCATGATAATTTAATTATAATAGCCATCATATGATTGGCACAGAGATTGCATGATAACATTATGTTAATCAATTAAGGTTTAACGAAATTTACTAAATGTTTTGTACTCATTGGTGTATAGCAGACAACTGATATTTATGCTATACTATGTTTAGGATTTATCAAAAACACCTGTACAGTGTGCTTGTCTTCAGGGGCTTATCTGGACACTAGGGGTGACATTAACAGATCAGCACTATGAAAGTGGCCTAACAAGTGGACATATGAATTAATTCCTACACATCTTATCTTTGCCCTTCCAGCTTGATGTGAATAAAATGTGGCAGCCAGAGCTGTCTTGGACTGTCATGGACAGAGCGCTATACAATGCTAGCATAAATACATCCATGCATTTCACATGCCCAGGGTCGGGGGTTCGAATCAAGCCTTGACTGTGTGTGTGTGTCTGTGTGTGTGGAGCTAGCATGAGCCAGTGAACAGAAGGTCGCTGGGTCAAATCCCAGGGCCGACTGAGTAATGTCACCGTTGGGGTTCTGAGTATGGTCCATAACTGCTCCAGGGATTGGCTGACCCTAACTTCTAAAATGTATATTGCTTAGGTAAATAATATTTCTAAAGAAATAAATACATCCATCTTCCATACAGATTATTCAATGCAGGATCACTTATACAGCATATATATACACGCCGGCTTCGTCCTGCTCTCCTGGCGGACGGGGATTACCGCTGGAGCAGCTGGCCGCCGCGAATTACAGCGCTGTCACTAACTCATCAGCCTGGCAACCGCGTGTGCGCGATAATGGTCGGCAGGCTTACATGCCAGGGCCTTTGTTTCTATGAGCGAGAGACATCGATTCGCGATCCCCCCGGGGGTTGGGAGCTGGGGGGGGGGTCCCACAAACGTTTCTCATACAGGCCGATTATTAGAACTGAATGCCTTCATTAATTAGAGCTCAAGTGCGGCTCCAGATCACAAGATGTATTACAAACGAGAGACTCGCCCCACTTACCCAGAATGCTCGGATGTGTAAATTATAAAGCCGGCTGCCACATTTAATCACTTCATAGCTGCCTTTCCATTTCGCCGTCATATTTTTAGGCCTAATACGGATCGTAACGTAAATACACGAGCTGAAACAAGCATTACCATGAAACATGAAAGAACAAAATATACCAGAGGAAAAAAACAATTAGGTAACAATGGTATTATATTTTCTTTTTCATTCTTTTGGAGTGAACAATGGCGGTGCGAAATTTTACACTTCCGCAAATGCTTAAATTAGTTTTACGATAATTAGATCATGTTATGTTAATTGTTTTATCGTGACTGCTCCGCAAATCTATTTTATTAGCTTACTGTAATGTTGATGCTATCAGTTTTCTCTACACGGCCTGCATGCATATTCATAACGTTTTAATTAGGATGTGTGCTGGGTAATGCAGATAGAATTTTACCGTGTGATTTCCTCCCCTTTTCTCGAGTGTCTTCACAGGTAGCTAGTCTGATGAAAAAGCAAATCTCTTACCGCGCATAAAAAGCAGGTCTAAACCTCCACTATCTGCCAGCCTCCACTAGCTTTTTTTGTTTGTTTGATGAATAGATGGTCAAACCCTTGTGTTTGCAGAATGGTATTGAGCTATTAAAGAAAAATAATAAAAAAATGACAGGGAAAGGTTTGATATTTCACCGCTGAGGCAAAATAGTTCCTCTGGCAGAGATGAATTCTCAGTGCTCAGGGCAATTATTTGTATTCCAAATGATAATGACATTATCGAGTCATTTATTTGTGGTGTGAACCATGTGCCCTACACTCCATTATGTGCTTTTCCCGGTATTGCTTCATAGTGGCCGAGGGCAGCTCATATCCCATGAATAATTAACCACTGCCTCCGAGCCCAAATAAGCTTCAGGACGGCTCGCCCGGTTGACCTCAAGAGTGTGTCGGTCATCCACAAAAGCTGTTTGAGGATGCTCTCCAGACCCTAAAAAGGTATAAAATAAGGATAAAATCTCCTTGTTTGAAGGAGAACCTTTCATGGGTCTTCTCCTGGTTTGCGAGGCTTGGTGCCCCCCCCCCCCCACATTGGAGGTAAGGAATAGCTGGCACATGACTGTTATGGAACGGGGAGAATTTGGCACAGCACTAAGGTAGATTCCCTAGTCAGTAGGAGGCTCTCCATTATGATGTGTTGAGAGGGAACTTCATGTTAATGGGATTCTTCCTTATGAGTGAAGGGAGAGTGTCTTGTGTTGTCAAAGTACCATTCGGTCCTTGGTGGTGAAGGTGTGATTTGTCCTATACCAATGCTCCATGGTGAAGATAGCCACCCCCCCCCCCACCTACCTATAAAAACAAAACCATGCACCTGCGGTCGCTACTCCGCCAAGGTTTGGCTACACCCCCCTCAGGCACACATGAGGTTTTCAAATGCGTACTCACTATCTACTAGGGGTGTAACGAGGTCTCGTGTCATGTTCTCGTGAACCCAATATGTCTCGGGCTGAGTATATTGTTATACCCCTACTATCTACCATCTGGCTGGCTGTTAACCACGAAACACATGGTGATCATTTTCTCTCCAAACACAGCAATGACCAAATCTTGTAAGTCGTAAGACAGAACCTGAGAACCTTCTTCATGATTATTTAATGTATGTGTTCCAAATTTACCATGTATTTGTTCACTCATAAGATCTGCGTCAGTCTCTGCGATGTTTTGGGGAAAAAAAGACTCAAGGCAAGTTCTCACATAACAAAAATACCATATTTCACTTGTCATTACTGACTGTCTCCATTTGGTTGGTCTATTCATCGTTCAATTCAAGGGGCTTGTTCCATCCTGGTACCATGATAAACAATTCGATTTTTCCATTCACGGTATGACACTAGGAAATTCGCGGCCATTAAAATGAGTGCAATGTTCTGCGAAGGAAAAATCGCATACATTTGTCAAGGACACAAGAAGCCTTGGTTAAGTTGATGCCCAATGTCAACGGGGTGGTCATAGGAGTATGTGAAGCTCTACAAAAATCTGATTTATACGGCTGGGTTTTCACTGAAATGGTCGGTGTTCGGCAGCCTGCTCAAAGATATAACAGTCTGACTATAAGCCCATCTCCATAACCATAATGCGACCCAGGGCCCTGATGCACCAGCACTCACCTGCAAGGTGGGATGTGTCTTGTGAAGATCTCCCCAGCTTAGCACCCAGACCTGGTCATGTGACTTGTCATAGTGGAGCTTCACTGGAACCGGGTCCGTCTCCACCACCTTGGGAGAGGGATACCCGGGGGAGGAGTTCAGCTAGGGGGTAACGCCATCGCGCAGAGCTAGATAAGATTTTAACAACTGAGCTATTAGTTGAGTTCTCTCCAAATTAGCTTGATTTGTAAATTTCTTATGTTCTCATGTTCATCGTCAAGACTGCAGAACCTAGCCACCCATCACCAGCCGGTACCTGCTCTGCCATGGTTGTAGTTACACCAATGTACCCTAGGCCAGTGTTTCCGAACTGGGTTATGAAACACTGCATCTAGGCATCTGGGTTGTTTTCGCTCAAGATCTGACACACTGTAATTGGGATGGGAATGATTTGGGGGGGCAGACATAGATGGCTATTGTGAAGGGGCCTGGGATTTGTAGCCTCACCCTTGATTAGCCCCCTTTGTGGGGGAAAAAAGCATTTACTACCTCCTGTGGCTCTGTCTTCAGAAACAAAATGGCCTTCGCTGACTCTCCCCCAAGACAGACCGTCAAGGAATAAGCCATAAGCAGTGACATAAATGAATGAAGACAATGGTTACCCACTTGCACGACTTTCTGGGCCTGTGTGTCCACCACCAGCAGTCTGTTCTGAAGGGGCTGTGAGACGTAGATGTACTTGTCTCTGACGCTGACGGCTGTTGCCCAAACACACCTCAGAGGGGAGTCGCCTTCTGCTTTGGGGCATATTTCCTCCTGCAGGGATGGAAAAAAAGAGTGTATTTTTATTGCTGTGTCAAGGCAGTGCGGTAGAGGAATTGCTGTTTGAAGCACGGACAAGGCTTAGCGATTTTACACGCGACACTGACTTTATGTAAAGCCCTAATACAATTACTCAGAGCTGTGAAACTCGGATCTCTTGAAGAAACAAGCAACTTGGGCTACATAATAACTCCTGGCCCACTTGAGAGATGTTTTCTGGGGCTTCACTGAAGAATTAGATTTGAGTGTAATATTGAGTTGAGCCTCAATAAACTGTAAACTCCCTTAGAAATGGGACCTTTACTGCTATGGGTGACAAGGGAGCTTGCAAACAAACAATGTTAACTAGCACAGCTGGCGTGCGAGAGCCTCGGGCAGCACGGCTGCCAGTCGTCTGCGCTTAGGAAGCCAGAGTTCAGCAGGAGGTCACCGGAAGCTTTGGCGCTAATGTCTGTTAGTGGCTAATCCCCTAAGCGACTGAAACTTTGGGGAATCCCTCTCGATGTCGGGAAGTCTGAGCAGAACTCACGTAGCTCGCCACGATTCTGTCCGTGCGCTTAATGTGCTTGTGCGTCTCGCAGTCACCGGGCTGGAGAATGGTGATCCCTTCGTCGGAGAAGATGTAAAACATGTTTCCAACACTCAGCCCTAAACGGAGGAGGCAAAACCAACAAAACACCTGTTAGCTCACTGTACTCTTCCTTGCTTATCACAAGTGGATATCAAATGTATGGTTCATTGATGAATCGCTCAATTCAATGACCAAACTGACAAAAATAAAACTGATAAAAATAAAGGCTACTTTACATTTACATGCGGATATGAGGCTACCTGTGTGGGTCAATTTCTAAGGGACAAACGATACAATTAACAGAGAGGCTGTACTGTGACAAAGGTGTTTTCAGCTTCACGCTAGCGGACGATTCCCCGGTTATGTGAACATAAAAAAAGCTAGGTGTGGATATTTAGCGCGGGCGGCCACCTAAAGCGACAATCTGCTGCCTGTCTGCCGTCTGGCTGTTCCGATGAACATGCGGCAGCCTCAAGCTGTATGACCAGAGTTTGTGCCGCAAGTGAAAAAGTGACATTTTAAACAAAAAGCGATAAAAATAAAAGCTGAAAACACATTTTTGTGACAGCACTTGACCTGCATTGGGACTTTGAGTATGTCAGGAGAATTTGGGGTGATGGAATTTGCTGATTGTTTATTTGTTTACATTTGTTCAGAGGGCATCGTGACTGATGTAATGGACATGGAGATGCTAGGAGCACAGGCTACTTCGAGGTGGACGGACATGGATGACCGATAAACACGATGTTCTCAGTACCTTCCTGCCGCCACAGTATGTTTGCAACTGCAGCATCGGGGGTGCCGGTAAATAATGAAAGGGAAAAACAAACAAAAAAAAAACATATAAAAACGGCATTTTGAGTAATGGAAGATTATGGCTTCAGAGAAGCGCACGTTGGCGTCATTTAGTGAAGACGGTGCTGCACTGTCACAAGTCAAGTGTGAACAAAAATGCATTTTTCGCTTTTATTCCGTCATGCACAGCCTAATGACCAATAAAAATCGCCGTCAGGTGACTTTTCTTGTGTCGTTTCCTCCATCGTCAGTTCGATGCGTGTTATAGCCTCCCTGATCTGAACTCACTTTTCAGCCAGAAATCGGTTGCATTGTGATTCTAACCCTAACCCTAACCATCTACACACCACCAAACCTCACCACTGACAGCCTTGGCAAATCCAGTAGGCATTGCTGTGGTTTGTGTCGCAGATTGTGTGTGAATCCTCTAAGTGTATGAGATGATTCCCAGTGGTCCCAGTCCCAGCTCCCACATTTCCCGCCCATATGCCACTTTCAAGCTGAATATTTCAATTCAATTCAATTCAGTTTATTTTCACAACCTTCACAACAGAGTTGTCCCAGGGCGCTTTACATGGGTATATATTTCACTTTAATGCTTAGAAAACCAGAGAGTAGTGCAGCTTTATACAACAGAACTTTGGAGTGTGGGCTCTGCCTACTGTAAATAAATGTAATTATAGCCTATAGCTTATGAATGAACGGGGCAGGCCCCTACTACTCACGCGTCTTCCTGGCCGAATCTTCAACGAACAGGGAAGAGATGTCTTCGTCCACGCCCACGTCATTCTTGGCGATGCAGGTGTAGGCCCCAGTGTCCTCGTACCGGACGCTGCTGATGTGCAGCTCGCTCCCATTCGCTGCCAAGGCCACATGTTGATTATACTTCAATATACTTTAAAAAGCCCCCCCAGGGATGTAGCAGTTTTGTCCCACTTCACCAGCCCACTTTGCTAAGATCCAGGCCAAGGGTCCTGCTTGGCACTGTCGCCCCCCACCTACGCCCCACTGCCCCAAGCCCGTCTGTACCAAACGGTGAGTCTTTACTGCAGACTACTGCAGTCGGGGTTATGTTATTGTTCTCTGACAATCTCGAGAGCAGTGCATCATGGGATGGAATGCCATGCAGACCCTCTGAAATCCCGTTCCCCGCACGGCGCCCCGCTTGACTGCAGTTCAGTGATCTTCACATGCATTTGCTGGAAAGGGCCTTAGCCAGGGCGGTTTTTCCACGCGCTCCGTCAAAGACGCGCCGCCGTACTCCGTCTCTGTTTTTGCTTCCTCAGCTCTCACGTCTCGCGTGAGCTGACAGATGCTTCCGGAAGGCTTGGGGCGAAATGAACGGCGCTTTGAACGCAGACGTCGCGCAGAGCGTTTGTTTTTTTAATTGCTGCGGAAAAGGGCCTGCCGTTACTTCAATGGCGCGCCGGCCCGTTTTCAGACGAGAGGCAGCTTGACGGCGCTCTGAGGCGATCCTCTGTAAGTTCTGATTTCCGAAAGCGATTCAACATGAAGGAAAGCGGGGGGCTACGTCCCAACTTAAACCCAACTCAAAATAGACCCAACATTGCCCTGCTGAAAAAAACAGCATGGGCTTCCATGCTGGTCTGTGCTGGTGTAGCTGCAATTTCATTAATGATACTGGCTCACCAGCACTGAAACACAGCATATGCTGGTGTAACCAGCATGCATTATACTGGTCATACTGGTTTTTCCATAGCAGGATGAGTCTACGATTTTTTTGTAGTAAGCTTAATTTGACCGATTTAAACAGTGTTGTAATTTGAATCAAATAACAATTGTACGAAGGTTATTTTCTGTATATACAAGCCATGCTGATACGGATAAAAATGACCTGAGTGAATCTGAGATGTTTCACTATCACACTAAATATGATGGATGTGATCTAGGACAAAAGCAGCCATTGGAGAGCCAGTAGAGAGGATTCAAACAATTTGCCCTTCGGGACCGAATATGGCCAAGGGAACCTGATGGAAAATATTTGGGGGGGGGGGGGGGGGGGGGGAGGGGGGGGGGTGTTAAAATGACCCAGTGGCAGGACCTGCTGGATGCAGGCACGGGGAAATCAGAAACCATGCATCCAGCACAGGCACAATGTGGCTACAGTACAGGGGGCACCCGGGGGTGTGGTGCCTCATTTCTTCTGATTGAAAGTGGCAATCCTAGACGCGGACCTGTTTGTAACCCCGTTCCGCGCACTGAGAGGCGCAGTCACGCAGCAAAGCGGAGCCCCCCCCCCGTCCCCCCACCCCAACGGTGCGCCACACACAGCGCTCCGAACCCCCGCAAAAACCGAGCGCGGCGCTGAGCCGTGACGCAGGGGAAAGCAGGTGACGCTCGCCGATTCCTCCAGCACTCCGCCAGCGATCGCCTACCTCCTCCGCCGCAATTCCCGATAAATATTCATATGCTTTTCTTTTTGTCAGATGCAAGTACCCTTGCAGGGTAGGAAATAAATAGCACCGCTTTACAGTTAGCGCTATCTCGGCACAAAAACTACCTCTAATTAAATCTCCGAGACAGCGCTCTTATCTACTTCTCATCATCTCCACCCCCGTGCGGCGTTGTTTAGATACATAGTGCCGGTTTATCTTAGCGGAAGTTCTCGCCTAAGAGAAATGGTTTAATCAAATAGTATTAAGCTGTTATTTCGCTGTATTTGTGCCCGGCCACTGCATTAATACTGAGGAACCGCTATACATCCAATCAACGTTCATTCATCCTTTTTCGGAAGCTGTTTATCCGATGTAGGGTCATAATGGCCAATAAATAACAATGACGATGGTGATAATTCTCATTCAAGGTACGACTGTTTTCCTTAAGCACTCAAAAAGAAAAAAAAAAGGCGTCACCTTCAGCAAAAACTAAATCATTGTTGGACTGTGTGGACATCCGTATCTGTAACAAGGGGCTTTGCTGAAGCTTTTCTAAGACTCTTTAGCGAGAAACTCTGTAGAAGATAACAGGCTATTACAGCAGGTAATGACCCACGCACAGGCCACAAACTGCAGGTCATGGGAGGAATGTTTACGCAAAGCCGTGACAGAAGGGCCCATCCTAGAACTCACACCAGAAACCTTCAGGATATAAGGCCATAACCTCCGTATTACTGGATTCTAGGCTTATTGTGTCTCTTTGACTCTTTCGTTAACACAGAGGCAGCTGTTAACTGTCATAACGCCAACAGCAAAACAAAGACGTGCAATCTTATGTAACACAGCTATAGAGTACTGTGCAATGCTTGGATGAAAGCTTAAAAAAAAAACACACACACCTTTGCTTCTGGCATCAAACCACCTAGACAGAACCTTCAGGGATGTTCTTGAGAGGCTTCGGAGAGGCTGCTTTACCTATGAGAGACAGCTGTTTGGAGAGCTTTGGCTGCAGCTCCATGCCGTTCTTGAGCCAGACGATGCTGGGGTTTGGGATGCCGTCGGCGTAGCAGTGCAGGCTAGCTGCTACCCCGGGTTCCTGCGCCTGGGTCTCTGGGTACACGAGGATGACTGGGGGCACTGGGCACACACACAGGAAGGGGGCGCCAGAGAGCCTCACGTCACTCCTCAGCCAATCAGCACCCACCAATCCAAGATTTTGTTTCAACTGACCAGCTGAGTCACTGTGATCGTTATACTCAATTGGTCGGTTTACCCACTACTGAATTCACGCACTTTCACTGGGACTGTGGAACTCTGTTAATAAACTGGTGAAACTGTGTTACGAGTGAGAAACAAAGGCAGCATAAAACGAGACCCAAACTGTAAGCTACCGGCAAGACTGCCTAATCTGCATAATGGTTTGCAAATACTTTTGCATTATTTACATATGAAAATGCTTTAAAACCAAGCATGGCCCGGTAATCATGACGTTAGATGACCTGCTTTTTTGCAGGTTATCAATTAGACAATCTTGTTTGCATGAACATGTTGACTGAAGGGGTTTTTTTTTAACTGCAGCTTTAGAGTTTTTCAATTAGCACAACTACAAATCCCCCCCATTTCACGGTTTCATGGCAGCAAATTTCCGGTATTTCCACTATTGGGAAATACTCACTTGTTATTATGTATTTGAGGGCGAATAGTGAAGGTGGAAGTTTCGGATCACTATCATTGATTTTCTACAGGCGACAGACCCACGGCGACAGGGAAATTCTGGTAATTGCACGGTTCAGCCTGAAGTCTTATGCAAATCATTTTCTAAAGCCTCCCCTATTCCACTAGCTACTAGCTATTTGATGTAGCTAAACGATGTTGCTCGGTCTCACTTCAGTATAACAGAAAGTTGACTCTGCTTCTTGTAGTCCTATGTCTGACTATAATGTGATGCTATGCTTTGCAAGACAGAGGGCTGTGAGCGAGGTTCTGGGTGTTCTGTAACAAATTTGCCTTCACGGGGACGTATCGGAAGCGAGTATCGATTTCATTTGGAGAGTTTCACCGGGGCAAAAAGGTGAAACATTCAAAAAGGATCACAAATCTGAGTGGAAAACGGTTGTCTAGACTGGATGTCATTTTCATTCTTCTGGCACCTTAACATAATGTACAAAATATACATGCACATACAGTATATATATCAGATAACGATTTACTTGAAGAGGCACAAGTGACTTAGTAACTCGGCTACTACTCAAGTACAAATCCTGAACAAATACATACATGAAACCATCATTAATGATTAACGGTAAACAAACATGGGGTCAACTAAAGTGTTACCAGAAAAAATATCTAACATAATGTGGGAGTTAAGAAACGCATTCTGAATTAAACAGAAAAGGTAGGTGTATGTCTCAAAATCTTCAAATTCTTAGTAACATTGTGCCCTGTTATGACTGGTTTTAGCACGAGTTCCCACGTCTTCCATTACTAACCATTCACCTGCAGCACATGTATCTGGAAGAGGTCTTCGTATCCGTAGGCATGGCAGCTGTAATTACCCATGTGGATGGTGGTCACTTTGGTAATGTACAAGGAGCCATCATCGCCAAAGTCCTAATTGAAGAGAAGGGGGGAAGGGAGGGGCAGTGGGAGAGTCATGTGACTGCCAGCCAATCAATCACCACGCTTTACAGTATGACCCCAGTGGATTGGTGGGGAGACTCGAGCCCTGACATTCAGCTCACTCATCCTGATATATAGGAAGAGTTAAAAATAAAAAGCGCATTAGCGTGATTAATGAGGCCAGTTGTTGTTTTTCAGGATGCACAACTCACCCGGGGGTTTCGGGCTGGGGGCTTAAAGGGATTAAGGGATGGGATCGTGCCTAAATGTGTGGGAGTTAGCCATGTGCGGCAGGCACCTTAACACCACAGGCCGCGTGTCGGAACGCCCATAGGGCCGGCTGGCCCCACTCGGTATTATAGGTCATCGCTTAGACATGCCTGTTCTTCATTTAGCATTACGGCCACCAAGTAAATCTTTCATTTTCAGCCGCTTAAATAAAGCAGCTTAATTTACTTAGAAATGAACAGCATTAGTGCAAGATTAATAATGCACCAACTAAGCTTTTTAAAATGCATAAGTAAATTATATATTTTGGTAAAGACATGTTTGGGTCCGTGTGTGCTAAAATCATAATAGAAAATGAAAGACACTTCGGATCTCTAGGGGAGATCATAAAGGATCCTGTGGAACATCTGCACCAGGGCCATGGAAGAATGGTATCTGTGGCTTCACCGTGTACCAGGGGCATATACTGGGGCGGGGCCACTGGCTCCAGCTGAAAGCTGATTGGCCGCTGGAGTGCCCACTCTCCTGTCACTCACTGAATCAAAGCATATCATTGGTTAATGATAAGGTGTCTGAATTATGGTGTCTCTTACGCGCCCCCACCCCATGTTAAAAAATCCTGGATTCACTCCTGCTATGTACTGTCCCAAGAGATGCGGTGTGTGAGTGAGCTTCGTGAATTCTCCACCTGCAGGCAAACGAACGCTGGGCTGACATCGTAATTCAAGCACGTTTTGTGACATTGTATTTAAATGCTTGAGGCCTCATTCTAGTGCTATGAAGGTTCAGGCAGATGTGTGAGGACCCAGACACAGGCCAGCTTTCCTTGTATAATGTGCTGCCTTCACTTGAAAGAACTGGATGAACAAACCACATCTGGTGATTCTGACGTCTGGGGAGATTACTGACTGTGAGTGTGCTTGTCTGACCGCATCAATTGCGGAACTGGGCTTGAGCCAGCTTACAGTAGATACCCACTCCGCAGGAGCTGTCATGGACGGCACAGCCTTTCTGTCAAAACTCTGTTCAGATCTCTGTGATAGAGCTGCTCGCTTTATCTGAAAACAAGGCTGCAGTTAAGAGGGCCAGATGAATACATAAGCAGTCCGTTAATGTTGCACAGAGGCTTACACAGGGGTGGGGGCACAGGGACACTGACCTCAGCTAAAATTTGATTGGCCCCTTTGAGACCCCTCCCCTATCAAAGCACGTGATTGACTAATGATAAGGCTGGTCCCTCAGGTATGAATTTTGGCCCCCTCAACAATCCTAGAATCATCCCTGATGTTGTATTAGCCAAAAAACTGAAGGTCCGTTAATTCGTTCAAAACGTGAAGCCACTGTACAGTTTGTGCAGCAACAGAAGTAGCCTGGGAGTCTTGATCACAGCTTATGCTTTACTTTTAGCAAGCAAGCCCACTCTTTCTTTCTCATTAATGTTAGACTGCCCAGGGGTGTTGGGCAGCCACTCGACCTTGGACCCCCAGAGATTTTTTCCTCCCTTCTTGGGAGTTTTTGGTTCCTCTCCTC
>JAODKK010000047.1:2903472-2916115 GCA_026774405.1 Petrocephalus microphthalmus | reverse complement strand
GGTGTTGGGCAGCCACTCGACCTTGGACCCCCAGAGATTTTTTCCTCCCTTCTTGGGAGTTTTTGGTTCCTCTCCTCCATCATCTTCTGGCTTTCTTTCCTTCATTGCTTGGTCCTCCTTTTCCCTGTTTTTATATTATTCTGTCTTAATGATGTAATGTATCACCACACAACCATGTAAGGCGCCTCGGGGTGACCCTGCTGTGAAAGGCGCTATATAAAAATAAACTGAATCGGACTGTCGTCATAGGAACTTTGAGTCATTCAGTTATATCTCCCGTTGACAGACTTGTTTACCAGCTCGTGACGTCATTTGTGAGGCTTCAGCGGCCGCGATCATAAGGGCCATTCATTAACAGGCAATTAATGCATTTTTTTATACCAGGCAATCACAGTCTTTCACTCTGGTGTACAGGTGAGTGCCATGCCTGCAGGACGCGCGTCATTAACTCCGGCTGATTGGTGGCCACAGCGCGCACACATTCATTAGTCGTCTGTTATGCGCGTCTCTGGTCTTCGGAAAACAGTGTGGCTCCAATTATAGCAATTACCAGGAGCGGTCTGCTATTTGAAACCGATGCATTTCGCAAGAAGTTGAGTATCGCTCTCTGACTTCTTGCACATTAGTATTCCTCTAACATTATAATGCTGGCATCACCGTGAAACTTTGGCCGATAAACAGAAGCCACTGTAGCTACAGTACTTGCGCACACTTTTTTCATGAATCCCCCGGACGGAAACGCAAAATTAAAACATAACCAACTGTTGAAGCAAATCTTATTCATGGCTAGGCAGCTGGGAGATTGACTGGGCCCTGAACTAATATATTGCTAGTATAACTTTATAAATTATAGAAAAGTATCTTTAGAATCTGTTGTAAATGGCAAAAGAGAACAAGCCAATTAGTGATTACAACGCCTAAGAAATTAAAGTGAATAAAGTGTTTGTTGGAATGAAAAGCCCGACTTGAAACTGCGTGTTTGTATAATCTTAATTAGTAATGCCTTAATTAGTGATCTCTGAAGACTGTGATGCATGCAACATAAGCTATGAAGAAATGCATTAAATTAGTGCGCGTAGCTGGCAATTACAACGACAAATGGGTTTAGAGATTCTAGGACCTACATTGATGTCCTCCAGGTCCAGGAAATTGAGGACGACGCCGTTTCTCTTCCAAATGACCGGCGGACGCAGCGTCCCTTGGATGCCGCAGGACAGCACGGTGCTGAGGCCCACGGTAACCGTGGTGATGCTCACTCGTTGGTCTTCTGGGAGGGTGAGTTGTATGACCTCTATGGACACAAATAAAGAATCAATTTTTTTTTTAAGTTTGCAGTTAACTCTAATTAAATTAAGTGGGTGCTTTTGAGGAGGGAAAAACGTATCATTGTATGGGCTGAATAAAAAGTCATATTTAGGGAAATGTGGAAAGATTCATCGGTAAATATCGACGGCCCACTCTTGAATCGCGTAGACATCCTCCGCGAATCTTTTCCGGCTGTATACAAAACAGGAGAAAAGCTCGAAGGTGCCTCTGTGTGGCTCGTAACCATAATGAATAGGTCTGAGTGACCCCAGATGAATTAAGGTACAGGTCTTTTCAAAAACGCTTGGCTAGCCAAATGAGTAATGATCCCGGGCGGCTGATTGAAATTTAGAAGGACAAGCCAAGCATGAACGCAGTGTGAGTTTCTGCCCACGCCCTGAAATGAATTTGATTCCAACTGTTAGTCCTTCGAATCCATGAACCGTGAAATCCCAAAGAGTAGGTACTTCCAGCATATTGATATTTTACAGCGTGCCATAAACACTTTCAAGATTTTATTGGTGTATTTGGAATGTACTACATCAACAGCAAGGGAGGCCATTCTTTTTAATGAATAAATGGGATGTTCAGAAAATTGCCGTGGTTTGTTGTTCATTGTATTAAGCTGGTCTCTTAATGTAAAATTCTATTTGAAAGAAATTGTTACACACATTTTAATAGTCCAGACATATTTATCAAGTAGTCTGGTGTGTTAAAATTTATTATAATTAAATTTCTTTTAAAATGACCTTAATTACTCTAAACAAGAACATTTAAATTAGCACAATTAAAATCATTATTTTTCTGGCAGATAAGAGGCATCTGGATCTGGACTTACGCAAAAGTATATCCGCAATATGTCATTTACAGAAGCATTAACACAAACAGGCAACATACTCCTGTTAGTAAAGTTACGTTTTATCTTTTCATTGATTTAATTTGCATTCTTTAGTTTGTATTACTAGTATACTTTTGCCTTTTTTTTTTTGCCATAAACGATCTTGAACGCTATGGGAAGGTAAATCCGATTTGTGTGAAACTTGACTTATGTGAGGGATTGCGGAAAGGATTACTTACGTCAGTCTAGGTGTCGGTGTACTTGTCAAATATATATTTATATTTACAGCGATGAGTTTATCGTAGAATGAGAATAGCAGCCTAGGCCCAGTATTCCGCTTTCCCGACATGTATTGATTAGCGTAATTAGCAACGACAGCCGGCGTTGCGTTAACGCCTGCATGCCGTGTGTTACGGTGCAGCCCCAGTACCGCCCCGGCGGTATCCCCGCCAGCGTCCGATTAACACGTTACTTAGACGCATCTCCTGCAGTCATGGTTGGGGCTTAAATTCCACAGGGGAAAGGGATATGCAGTGGAGATGAAGGACACACCCCCAGGCTCATCCATGGGAGTAGGGTCACCCCACTCGACCGAATCTGGCACAAAGTCTCGACATAAGCTGGCCCAGGACCAGCATTATATGTGCTCTGATTTCAGGGGGTCCAGTTATTTCTAGAGGGGCAGAGATTGTGGCATGAAATAAGGGCGTTGTGTGTGTCTGTGTGTGGGGGGAAGGGTCACTTTAGGCGCATCATAGACAATGTGGCCCCCTCTTGGCCAGATCCATTCCACAGCTCATGGATTGTGACATCAGTTTCGAGTCACTGTGACTATGTGACAAGCATGGTTCTGTTTATTTATGCCCTTCACCGCACAGCAAACAGCATATTTTCATGGTATTCTCTCTCTTAACGATATTTCTGTATTCTGTTGTATTAAAATTGCGGTACGTGTCGGAAATGGAGAAATCTGATTAGGAAAGCACGCCGCAGATGTAAACCCGGCTGCGCCGCGGATCTGGAGAATCGCACCGTCCCTGGATGTGTAACTGATACGAAGATTACTTTCTGTGAATCAGCTGTCATGCAGTTTATATCCGGCTAGGCCAGTCTGAACTGAAATTTCAGCTTTTGCACAGGCGAATTTTTAATATTTTTAATGCTGTGAAATGCCGATATTCCTTGCCGAGAGCCGACCGCGCTTCCTCTTTCATATAAGCCAAACAAACAAAAAGCTAAAACCGCATTATGATTCAGACTATCAGTGACATGCATCCTTCTCCTTCACCAGCAAGCTTTACACATACAGCAGCACACGAGTTCCCAGTCGGTTACATTTTTAATAATAAAAATAACGATACTTTACTTGGCATGACTGCAAACAAAGGTACAGCTGCATAGGAGTGCTTGGGTTTTCAGATACGACCTTGTTCTCCTGTGAGACGCACACATTTATATACAGGTGAGATTGAGGCTTGGGGTCTGATCACCCGGATTGGCCATTGATTGGCCATTGCACCCCGGTGCAATTTTCGGGGTTAATAATAATAATTATGATAATAATAATGATAATAATAATAAGGGCAGGTTAAGGGCAGGGCTGGAAATGAAGCTTGCCTGCTCACCTGAAAGTACGGAAAAAAAAACCTAACACTTGTTGGCTAGCAAAAAAATTGCACATTGGGCTGCATTTTTTACTGAATTAGCCCAGATGGCTGGTAGCAGGGCTGGACGGGGTTTAAAAATCAGCCCTGGACTTCGGGGTCCCCTACAATTCAGCTTAGCAGGGCAACGACCCTACTGCCTGCCCACAAACCCATCGTTCCACTGGGAAAACAGTCAGCTCTACCGCGTGACAGGACCTAGCTAGCAGCGAAAATTCCACCCCTAAAGTTCGAACGTGAGAAAAGAGAAAAATAAAAATACAAACATGGCTAATTGTGGGCGTGGCGGAATAGTTTAAAAGGAGGGGGGACCTTCCCAAGATGGATGCCCCTGCTCATCTGCAATGCTAATAATGCACTAATGAAGTTTTCAGTGCCGTGACTCAGCTACTCTGACATTAGAGAGACCGGCATTAACCCCCCACTGGGACCTTTTGCGTACAGGCCTGCCTTCCCTGTGCCTCCCCCCCCACCCCTGTCTTTGTTAGCAGTGGGGCCGTCCAGCCAGATCTGGACTGCTAAGCTCTGCACTTAGGCGGGCCCCAGTGGGACAGCCCGGACTCCGAGGCTCAATGCTCAGTGGGGAGCATCGTTCCCCAGCCCTCTTAGACGACTAAACGCATGGTTTAAGGGGAATTACACAGACGCAAAGCTCATGTAGCACTTAATTGGCCATATTGTAATTTAATTTACATCCGCGTACATCATTGTCAGCCTAGTCAGAGGTCCCTTTGTGAAATTCTCTCTTGCCATAAATGATGGTGGTGTTTAAGGAGAAATTGATCGCTTTTGGAAAATGTAACCCTCCAGCGGGCTAGCTAGGCGGCAGGGTGCGTTAAAGTTCTGAAATAACTGTGAACGGAAGCGTGGCATCACGGAGCGGCTTACAGGCTATGACATCAGGACTGGTGTGAGCTACAGTCTATTGATGCACTGTGGCTTTGACCTTGACCACAGTTCACACCTTTCTTTTATTAAAGCAGTATGTGAGCCCTGACAGCCAGAAACAAACTCCCGGCATGTGCGAACAGACTTGGCCAACTAAACCTGATTCTAATGCAGTTGCATGAGCTTTAAGGGTGTGTGTGTGCCAGGCAACCTGCTAGGCGACATAGGCGGCTGCCTAGGGAAAGCTGCTGGCTCCTCCTCCCCTTGGCTAGCGGTCCAAATATTCGCACCTGTCCAATATTATTGGATGTTGTGAGATTAGGAGGCGGGGCCATCTCAGGAGGAGGGAACAGGAATTGTGGAGATTCGGGTCATCCGTTATTTATGAAAACTGCCGGTGTTCCTTTTCTCTTGCCCCCGGTAATACTCCAAAGGTCCCCCTTTTACACACATCCGCCACCCAGCGCTCACATCACCTCTCCTTCTCCACTTCCTGCTGGTTTGGCTAACCCCACGGCTGACCCCGCGGCCGACCCCGCGGCCGACCCCGCTGACAATAAAAAAATCTCATAAGTCTTATAAACTCACTAGACTCGCTTCGCCGCGGCACAACCTGGGGTGTTTTGGAGAGCAGACGGTGCTGTAATGGCAGTCAGTCATTAGACACCGCGCCAGTAAGTCCTTTTCACAATCCTGGATAGGCAGGACTTTAAACTGAAGTCACTTGTGCTCACTCAACTGCAAGACATCCAGGTGTGCAAGTCATCGAGCGCACCGTAGTAGGCATTTCTGTTAGAGGCCCAAACGCGGTGAAACCGGGCCGTCTGTTCAGCGTTAATGGAGATTTCAGATTAAGAAAAAGACAATTTGGCCAGCACACTCGGCAGCCGGCACTAAACACGGTAATCAATCGTTGGTGAGGCAAGCCACACCAGACCAAATATTTTGGGAATCGGCATGAAACACCCCACCGCAAGAAAATGATCTATGCTCTAATTTCTTGGTCGTAAGCTCATTTGTAACAAGGCAGGCGATTTCTCCTGAATCTCTACGGGCGCAGAGGTGTCCGTCTGGGTTTTGTGGCGTCTTTACGGCGATCAGGTGGGAGCTCGCAAACTACCGAAGTTTCACGAAACGGGCTTACAAGCCCGGAGGGTTGGAAACCATGTTTACGAAAGTCTCATTAACACGAGGAGGAGGAATGTCACCGTCGTGCTGGGCCTACTTTTTCCTGCTCTGTTGGAGACACGGTCGGTTTAAATCATGCCGGTCTAAAATAAGACCTAATGTGGAGACACTCTGCTGCTCGCTGGGTGAGACCGCGCCGACTCTTTCTCACACTCCTCTACCTGCTGTTCGCCACCACACGTTTTTTTTTCCCCCTTTAATTATTTTTTTTAACGGTAACTACAAGTGTCACACAATTGGCACATGCACACACCTCCAACATAACTCCTCTTTAAAAGTAATGTGAAGGATAATACAGGCAGAGCCAAGACAGTGGTCAGTGTTTGGAAGGGATATTCTGTGAAGGAGAGGATGCTGGGAAATATCTCGCGTGGGCGACAAGACGCCCTCACCGTATTGGCGAAATTATGTTATTACAATTTCGCTAGACAGCCAACAGACAGGGGGGAAAAAAATCTGCTCGGTGTGGTAATTCCCTCTTTCGCAACTGAAGGTTTTTTTTTGTCGTATGTAATGTGACTGTTTCTTTTTAGGTGAAGTGCTCAGTGCATTTTTTTTTGCGTAAGATGGGAAGAAGTGACTGGAGGTGCAGCTCTCAGATACACACTGACATCTGTGGCCTCAGCAGCCTTTCATGGGCTCTGTCTTTATCCTATAAGTGCTCTAAAAAGCAAAAACGCCATGCCGCAAATGCCTTTTTCGTGCTATTAGCATAAAACTTAAAAATAGCTTTTTAGCACAATCTGGTATTATTATCCATTTCCGGCTCTGTGGGTGTGGAATTTGCATGTTTTCTTGGATGCATATGTGTTTCCCCCGGATATTCCGGATGCTGCCACAATCAGACAACATGCGCCTTAGAAAAGTGACATCTCTGAATTTCCATTAGTGCATGATTGTGTGTGTGTGTGTGTGTGTGTGTGTGTGTGTGTGTTCTGTGATGGACTGGCATCTTGCTCAGAAAGTTCGCTACCTTGTTTGCTATGCTGCTTGGGATAGACTCCAGGATCTCGGTGACAGTTTGCGGGGTAAAAGGTTACGGATGGATCGATTTTTTTTCCAGTTTGTATAGCCAGAACGTGTCCGTCACCAGACGTAGCAGTAATTCACCAATGACAGTTAATCAGGGATTTTCCCTCCTGAAAAGAGTCCCGTAACCACCACTATTTCTTAGTCTTCCTGCTCCGTTGTGCTGTCGGGCTTCGCTGAGAGAATCCCGCGAAACGCGAAGAGTTCTCAGGCTCCTCTTTGCGAGAACAGTGGCTGGGTTCACTAAGAAGCACGTGCTGCAGAAGGCCAGGCCACCGTCCTGCCCGGGAAAAGTCGGAGAACATGACGCTGCCGGCTGTTTTCACGAGAAACGCAGTGTGTCTCTGCGCATAGCCTCCAGAGTCCCAGAGGAGGGCATTAACGCGAGAGGGGCAAAGGGGGCAGCTAATGCGATTAATTGCCAGCCTGAGGGTTAAAGAAATGTTTACTGAAACAAGAGAAAAAAGTAGCGGCTGTTGTATATTTGGGCTGTGTGTTATTAAAAACCGACACCATTAACCTGCCTGCTGCGAACGCTCTTAATGCTCTATATTCAGAGGTTATAATGGACAGTCAAATATTTACAGCTAAAACCATCCCTTTGCTCAGGGTGAAGACCTATTGGAAATCAATCTGGTGATCCGATAATTAAAATCACATAGCAGCTCGATGCTAGGCCATAGCATGCATTTTAATTAATTTGTTTATTTGCTTGTCTGTTTATTTTCGGTGCACATGCATGGCCAACAGGAACTTTAAGATTTTTGTGTATTATTTACCGAGGTGGTCCTGCGGACTCTGGGGGCCCTCTGATTCCCCCTCACCCAGCATGGTCAAATTTATTACATTTATTTTACTTTGAGGTGTAAATTAATAATATCGACCAAGAATGGAATAAACACAAGACCTTTTTTTGAAATACAGAACACACAAATAAAACCGCCACCCTCGGGAGTCCCGTCCCAACTCGGGGTCCCGGGCCATCACCTGCTCAGCCTGTCTTGTCGCCTGTGCCTCTGATTATTTAGCATCAGAATCAGAACCACTGGCCCAGTGAGGTGAGATGACAAGACAAGATAAGATGAGATAAGATAATATTATCAGAGTTAATTCCAGCCACATCCATAGCATCCATTGTTTTCCTTGAGAGGCTCCATACTCAAGGCAATCGTAGTCTGCAACATTTCACATCAGTTTTGTGCCTCTATTCCATCTATAAATGCTGTAAAATCTATAAGACCAAGATACCGGTAGATGCCCAGTGCTTATTTACCTCATAACTCTTTCCACCTCTTGAGATTTTTATGAAACAATCTGTAATGTAAAATAAGGGGCCTTTGGGTTTGTTTACGTATTGTGCTACAGTACTTTGTAATGAAATTAAGTACACAAAACAGGATAAATGTACGCTATGCTAGTTATCATTTTTGCATTCTAAGCCTCCAGACCTATCAAAGGAAGGCAGTCTGCGTTTGAAATCGAAGCACGCAATGTACTAAGGAAATTGCATTAGACTGGAAAAAAGAAACCAAAGCAGATATTGGTGCCCCGCTGGGTTGTGCTCATCGCTGCCTAGTCAAAGCCGGGATCCTTACTGAGACGTGCATGGCGATCACATGCCAGCCGGGGATGGCAGCGATCATAACGGGAGAAAAATCAAAGCTCATTCGGATCATGAAAATGCGCTTCGCATTGCGAACCGAATCAAACACCACTGCATTTTCTGGTGCAAGCCTAACAAGCAGACCACGATCAAAGTGTTTTGTCACCCCCCAAACCCCGAAAGGAACGACAGGGGGAATAAGAGACCCCACATCGGACGCACAGTAATTATTGGGCTGTTAGCTTGTTTCCCAAACGATTCGGTCATAAATAACTGAGCACAAATACCTTTCTTAGTCCTTCGGCGTCACTTGGAGTTTTGGATCTAAAGTTTTATATTTTACAGAGCTATCACTGACACTTGACTTATAAGGGGAAACGGCAGCGTATGTGCGCACCGGTTTTAATCGGGTGTTGCATAGTTAATAAATGTCTTTTCACTAGCCGCCTCATAGATTAATAGTCATTGTATGGGTGCTAATGAGCGCTGTTACTGATAGGGACAAAGTGTGAGCACTTATCGGCTTCTGGGGTCTTCCGCAGACCTGCCGTATGGTCCGATTAGCGGATTTATTCCATGAGGATGGTGACAGAAATATAAAGCCAGCAGACATCATCTGCGGTTAGGGGTGATTTATGTTCGGGCGCCGCCGAAGCATCACGCCACGGCTTCCAAGGGAAGGAGAGAGGCGCTGTCCCGGAGTTACACGACGCTTTAATGCGGGCTAAAAATACACGAGGTGCAACGGGGGGCCCGGAAATGTCTGAGGATGTGCTTTTTTTAATCAGTAAATATTATGAATAACTTAAAAAAAACTCCCGCAAGGCCACGTGCATTCACGGCAAGACTTATTTAACTTATTTGCGATAGGAAATAAAGACGCGCATGCGCAGAGATGCACGGGAGAAAGCATATTATAAGATAAATGCATTTCCTTTTCTTGCGCCAGCTTAATCAGCTCGTCCGTAAAACTCAGAAGTCCCTTAGCCAGATGGGTGCCAGCCGCCCAGCATGGGGGCTGCTTATTGCCGGCGCTGAGGTGCCGATGCCCCAGGGAAGAATCGCAGAGGCTGGGTGGAGAATGGGGACGCTGACGGGGCAGCCCAGCTCGGTGGGGGCCGGCCGGCTGTGCGGCACCAAGCTCCGAAGCCTTACTGTCACGCACAGACCCTACTGCACAGTGTACTAAGCACAATGCAGTTCCAGCCTCCACACCCTCCTTACACACTACAAATCCTCGCTACTTGTATTGCATTCCACTATCCATTCAGACTTGATTCAGGGAAGAGCGTTTTTTGTTTGTTTCTTAAAAGAGGTCTCCCGAGTCTGTTCGGAGAGGCAACATCATCCACTGTAAGCATAATTAATAATGAAACAGCCAAAATGTGATGGCAATATATCGGCACTTCTGCTGAATGCCTGTGTTCCTGCCACTCAAGTCAAGGCAACGCTCGTATGTATGTTTATTGAGCAATTTTAGTTACAGTAGATAGCTTATTGTTATTAACAATATTTCACATATAACGAGCCATACTGACGGCTTTGTTCGCTAGATGTATAGCGGCTACCCATAATACTTGTATCAGGAATGATAATTCGCTTAAAATGTATCTATTCATTTTTAAATGTATAATTCTTTTATGTTAAGTTATAATTCTTTTACGTTTATGTCGTGCATGGATACATAAATGCAAAAAGTGTGGTAAAAATTGCCAAGCACAGAGCTTTTTTCAGAGTATATATCTATTTTTTTAAAGTTAGACTTTGGGAAGAAACTTTCAGACAAATACGCAGTAAATTGGGTTTCAGAAACTTAAGCGGAAATTTTATGACGCAATCCTTCAGATCGTTTGAGAAAATCTCAAGATGATGTTCTCAAGATGATTGCACAAAGCCCACAAATGATACAATCAGTAGTTATTGATATATTTTTTGCTCATAGTTAGGAGCAATCAACTTGTTACTTTGAACATCCCATTCTATTAGGAAAATTACTGATCGTTTTGTACTCCTCTTAAAGGAATTAAGATTAATCAATAATGCAAGAATGCTTATTTAAGCAGAGATGCATGCCAACACCATGGCTGGAGAATTTTCTGGAACATTTCACCATTACACCAGGTAGTTGTATATACTGGACAACTTGGTACATTAAATTCAGAAGCAAAAATTTGTAGCCTGAATAGGAAATAACAGGCGAGGAAAAACTCTATTTTTATTTATTTCCAATTGGACTTTCCAGGCGCCTATATTTAATTATATATTACGTAATTATTATATATTTTTAAATGTTATTTAAATAAATATGTATGTTATTTCAAACGCATAATATTGATTAGAAACTCACTGCCTGCGGCTAGCTAAGAGATTGAGAAAACTCTCACAAGTATTTTAAGGCTAAATAAGACATCGTGATGTGCGGTGAATTGACTGAAATTATGCATTCTAGAACGGTCTGCGATTCTACCTGCGACAGCCGTAGTGTTTGTGCCGTTGTCATAGGAACGGATCGGGACATGTGACAGAGCGATGCTGAGCCATATCCATGCACACCCACTGTGACCAAGCCAGAACCTTTTTTTTTTTTTGGTAAAACAAATGGTGTGTTCTGAACACACGTGCACTCATTATAGTATGGAGTAATGCACTCTTTGCATAAACAACTGACAGAAATAGGTCACCAAATTACCACGAAGCTGCGTGTCCCACTGAGAACATTAAGCATGCTGGGCTCACACTACAGTGCACTAGCAGTCCATCTGCACTTTGTTAAATAAATTGACTTATCTATACGTTAAGAGACGCTCCCTAAGTACAGTAATGAGTTTTTGAGGGTCTGGCCCACATAAATAGCCCAAATATAGGAGAGAAATATATTTTGTAGACTAAATTAGCATTTTAATACGATTCTAGAGGCCTTACCTAATGGACAACCCTTTTTCATCTCGGGCATTTGTAGAAATGTTTTCAGAAAACAGAAGACCCAAACACTTGGCTATGTGGGGGGTCTGGCATAAGGAACAACAGCATAAGTTATAATCTGACTAATCCCAGCTCTGGGATGGCCAAGAAACAAGGGCAGGTCCTGGCCGCAATCAAACATCAGGGAGGTTAACGAGGCTCATCGCCAGTCATCTGTGCTGGACCTGACGGGCATGTGTGTGTCACGGGGTCCAGGGCATCATTTGGCCGTGCCACCAGAAGCATCAGGAATCCCCTTTGTGGCACTCGGTCCTCCGGACCCAGCTGCGTCCCGCCCCACCCCCAGAAACGTGCCATAATGCACGTCATCCTGCGGGCACTGGTTTAGAAGGAGACGGCTGGGAGCCCGAGAGAATCGTCAAAAACAAACAGCGAAAGCAGATAGAACAGAATGAAATTGGGAATGAAACCCAGAGCTCGGAAAACGAGGGGGGAAAAAAGGAAGAGAGGGAGATGAGCCCAAGCGGGGATCCCCGAGAGGAAACTGAGGCCACGCTTAATCCTTTAGTTTGTCATCCAACGGTTTACTTTCATCGACAATCCAGAGCTAACCCTCTTTGTTTCCCCCTGAACCGAAGAGGCCTCATTGGCAAAAAAATAAATAAACGTCAGGTGTAACGCAAACGTAGTCGCATACCGCCTCTCGTAAACCGGGCGACGGGTCAGAACACATCAGAGGCTCCGTTAAGTAGGATTCCAGATCCAACTTACGGCTGAATGTCCGAGGTCTAATCATACGGGCTTTCTGGACGCTGCAAAAAGAAACGGCCAATTCCCTTTGCGGCTCCTGTCATTTGTGCTCGGTATTTGTTTAACCTCTTTGTGCGTTTGAGATTTTAAGCAGAGATTTGAGGAGGTTACCCCTGTGACTGGTGCCCACAGACTCTCCCTGCACCTCGACTGATGTTTTTAAAAAAAGTGCCTTTGATTTGAACATCACTTAAGAGATCTGCCACTTGTCCCAGAATGCTTTGGGGCAAAATACTCTCTGGAAGTGATGAACATGAAATGTCTTGTAGCTGATTTAATTCTGCTGAAAATACCAGTCCATCTTCTAAAACCACTTGTCCTATTCAGGGTCACGGGTGGGGGGGGGGGTGTGGGCAGAGCCTGTGGGCACAAGGCAGGGAACAACCCAGGATGGGG
>JAODKK010000047.1:2872129-2889279 GCA_026774405.1 Petrocephalus microphthalmus | reverse complement strand
AACAACCCCCACCCCCCCCCCCCCCCCCCACACACACACACACACGTGCAATGTGAGCCGCAATAATCTCCCAGCTTCCTGAGGCTCTTCTCTGTACTCCAAACCCAGGATGGGGGTGGGGCTTGGGGGTGGCTATATATTGCCCATATGGCAGATGTTCTGCTGGCTGGCTCCATCGCCTCTAGGGGGAGCCAGTGCACTCCTCACAAATGCCGACAGTTAGGTGTTTGTGTGGAAGCATGACCTTGCAAGCATGTTCACCCCTGATTCACCCCACATTCACCCCAGAGGAGATTCGCTGAGCAGAACCGTCTAGTAAGCAAACAGCTATTACTAAACCTACAACCGGGCGTCAGCCAATACACCTGTACTGATAAAAGATTAATAAGCAATAAGCGAGCAGTTACATACTTATGAGCAACATGATGGTGAAGGTGCAGAGTTTTTGAATCCCGTTTCCCCAAACGCCTCAAACAGAACCCCTAAAGTGATTCGATACAAAACTCATTTTTGTCTTGGCCACTAATGCGCAGTGCAGCGTACACACCCCCAAGCAATAAACGGCACCCCATAATGCTAAATTTCTCCCTAACTGCGAAGACTGAGGTCTCCCATGATGACACCTTGGCCCGCGTGCTGAGCCCAGGTTCTGGAAGGACGTGGAGGACACAAGGCATCTTGAAAATAATGTATCAAAATATACATTATATTCTACATATAAGCTGTTTTTTTTTTACCAAAAAGAGTAGATTCGGATGCAACCCCTTTGTAATCACCCACATTTTGATTAGTAACTGTAATTTAATAAAAAAAAAATTCTCAGTCAACTGAAATGGATTAAAATTACATTTATTATGTAATTTCATTGCACAACACCGTTGCATGTAGCTATTTACTCCCCAGTACTGAATATTTTCCGAATTAGAGATCAGCGAAGTGTACGTCCGTACTTCAACGGACACATTAAACGGCTCGGATGAATGTAAAGACAGAGAGAGATTAGACACCCGATAGACACCTCATCTTGGTAGGGTTATAATGATTAGATGATGTGACAGGCAATAATACCAGAGGCAATTCTGCTGTCCAAATAGGGCCACTTGCCCATCCAGTGAAGAGCTACCAGGGGAGATAATCATCTTGGATGCAATCGGTACCCGATTGTTTCGGTAAAATCAGAAAGGCTTGGCGTCCACTGTCACCTGGCGTTCGCTCATTAAGTCCGCGCCGTTCCACTTAAGATGATTACGATCGGCGATCGAGATTGCGGCCTTCACACGCCATTACGCGCGCCGCGTCGGAACGCGGGGGCACACGCCGGCGGGTTGCGTAAAATGTCTCGGTATGTTATACGTACGGCAGTTCACAATTAAGTTGAAGGTCTGGGAACAAGCTCATTTTAGCAAACGAGTCTTCTAGGAGATTATAAAAAGAAGTAAATTTCCTTATTTTCTTGCTCGGAATCACACTGCCATGTTCAGGCTAGGCTTTCCTTGAAGACATCATCCGCAGAAAACGTCCTATGCAACACAACATTGTTGTAATAAGAGATGAAATCTGGTTCCCAAGTAAAAACTTGAGATGTCTGAACTACTTGTTCTGGGAGCCAGAGGTGTGAATCTGCTGTGCCATGGGCTCTCAGAAGACCCATTAGGACCAATCACAGACACATGCAGCTCGCGATTACGCCCACTGCACAGCGTGATTGACGGGCCCCGTGTCTGCTCTGTGAAAGGTGAGGAAAGAGTGCAAATAACTGCAAAAAAATAACCTAATTAACAAATAAAAAGAATGAAATGAGATGCAAATGTATTCGTTTAAAATTATTCACCCGTCATTAAATTAAAAGTATCTTGGCAGTTTTTGTTGATTTACCCTTTATATTCATCACATTCTTCTCTCCCTGTTTGTTTGTGTTTACTGGGTTGCTGCGAGTCACATGACTCCGTACCGCTCACGGAAATGCCGTGATCCCAAACGCCATAGTCAGAGATGGGCCCAGAGACCCCCCCCCCACAAAATAGGGTGTAGAACCGCTTAGGGAACAGTTTATTGATTCTTGGCCCCCTGCCCCCACCTAGTGTAGTGGCTGGTTATGGTCTATGTATGGTCTATGCATGGTCTATGTGGTGCTTTTAAAGATGTCAGCCAATTGCCGCATTGCGTTCAGACACGAGGCCCCCCACTTCACTCCGGGCCGCTGTGGTGACTGTGTCAGGCCCCCATGCCTTCCTACCTCCACTGCCTTCCCTGCCCAGTACTTGTCCACTCAGCGGTCATGTCACTGTGGTTAAAATCGGCCCCACTGCTGGGTCTGATTAATTTTTTTCTTAAACATTACAATTTCACCAGGCTATTCTCTGATATTTTTCTTTCACCTTCAGAAGTGATTGGATATTTACCCCTGCCCCCCCCCCGCCATCACCAGACCCATTATTAACCGCTACAGCTGCCAGTGACGGCTCGTCTCCTGCTGTTACCACGGTGCTTGATATTGACCCGTGAAACCGATACCCCGAAGCTTTGCCTTCAAGGGCGATTTTAAAATGAGCTGTTCTCGTACCGAATAACGCGGGCCGACTGCACTGGTGCACGCTGACCGGGGGGTAGCTGCCCGGTGGCCAGCCCGCACCGCTGCCTAAACGAGGCTGTTGCAGGAAATGCGTTATTGAATTAGGTCCGAAGTTTGCTGATTTTTTCCCCCCTCGTAACGTATGACACGCCGTATTGGGCATTCATGCATCGGACCTGACCGTAATGATGTTGTAATGTAACACAGCATACCCATATAAAACGCCTTAGGGAGACTCTGTTGTGAAAGGCGCTATACAAACATAAATTGAATTGAATTCTGAACTCCATCAATCAGTGCGATATTTGGATTAGAAGTTTCCATTATCTTCCATTGTCTGACATGGGAAACATGGTAGTTTGCTGATACTAATGAGGAGAATGGGTCCCTGCAAACCAGGGAGCAGCCAGGACCCCAAACACACGGCTGCATTTCCGCCCAGAGGTGACAGCATGTGATTCCGCAGCCGTCCGGCTCGTTCGGGTGACTGATCCGAGAACGGCGGATGAGTGGAGCGCATTGGCAAAACCGTAATTAAATATCCTGACAAATGCCTTTAATTTCCCCTCACAGCAGTGCATAAAGATTGAAGATGGTGATATACACAAACCAAAATAAGTTGCTTCCTCAAGCATAGAGGGATTTTCTTTCCTTGTTATATTCAACAAGAAAATGCATTATTTCCACTTCCATAAGTAACCTAATTTCCTAAATTCAGACGGAACCAAGCACACAAAAGACTCACTTTTCCCTAACTGTTAAATTTGTTTTACGTGGTATATAGCGCTGACACAGACGGTTCACATTTTTGCTCCCTACCAGCTCCCTGCTACACATTCTAGAAGGGGCAAAACTGTGAACTGGGTAGCCGTCTGTGAGTCCCCAAGGACTGGGTTGGGAAACACTGGTATAAGAAAATCCTACAGTATACTGGTGATCGGAAGACGGGTGGATGGATGGATTGATTTATGGTTAACCAGGCCAATTGGCAAAATCCCAAAATTAAAATCCTCACCCAAAGAATGAATTTCACACGCTGCACGGAAACTATGATTACACTATCGCACAATGTGAACGCTTTGACTCAACTGCTAGAATCCCCCTCTTGGGCCCTTTGAACATCCCATAATTAGGCTTAAGGGACCTGGATATGTAAAACACATAGTAATTACCACATGAAACACGATTCTGCTGTTCCTCCCAATCTCACTAACAGGTAACAGGTACAAATGAACAATTATTCAATACATAATTCACGAGCACATGTGCGATGTATGTATTATGGAACATTAGCGAAACTGCAAGCAGGAAGTATCGTGATATTTAATTATCAGCTGTAATTGGTTTGTATTGCAGGAAGATAGTCACAAGGTCAAGACATTTCAGTTATATTGAGTTATAAACCATCCTGTCAAATGGCCAGCCACTTGATAATGGCTCCAAATCCCCAGAGATGCTGAACTCTCCCTGAACGTGAGTAAGCTCCTCCTTCTCCCCCGCCGTACCGAGGCTCAAAGTCATTTTATTTTCATATCAGAATCGTCCCCAAAGCCCAGTGGTTATTTCATTTAGCTTCGACGCTTTATTTATTTTTTACCGGCATGATTTTCGTTTGCCTGCCGCGTGGCGGGATAGCGGGATAGCAGCGGCAGGGCCGACCGGGTCCTAAACAGCGTCCCGTCATGTCAGAGAGCATCACATCGCTCTCAGGCAGCAAGCAGGACTCATCACCTTCAGTTTCAGGCATAGATGTGGCTCAGCTTTAAAACTCTTCTCGTAACAATAAAGTCTGTTTAGCAACACACGGTTTAACAGACACCTAGCTTTGTCCTCTCGTGACAACATATTAAGCAAATATACGTACTCTAATCTCCTGTGATAACGTCACAAACAAAGTACAATAGGCTTAATTGGAAATCCTGTGCAATTGATGTGAAGTTTAATAGCTTTTCAATTAATGAATGCCTCCTGGATGACATTGCAATTGGAGTCAAACAAATTAATCTTTGCTATCCAACGCTTTCGTTTTTTTTTTCCCTTCATCTCCGCTCCGTGTCCCGAGCTGCGTCTCGAGGCCTCAATTAATTCAGCTGCAAGCGGCGGCAACTGTGTTTGGAAAGCACAGAGGTGTGCGCACTCATTAGCCTGCTTATCAGGTACGCCTTTCTCTGCGATCACCTCCTCTGATCACGCTGTCATTTTACACAAGACTACAAAGCACTCTGCCGCTAACGGTCAGCTCCACGTGCAGAGAGGCCTAATTCCACGGGATTCAGTCTCCCTCTCTCCTTTTCTCGCTCATTCCCAATGTTGCGCCTGACAGATTGTTGTCAGATGTTATGCGCTGCGTAACCACAACTGTCAACGCCATAGAAGAGAGCTTGATAACGGAGGGGGTGGGACAAATTTCAATAATTTAAGGTCTATTTCATGGGGGAGAGGGAGTGAATGAATCCAAATTAATTACTGAGGAAGAGATGACTTGTAAATCCCATGTTATATCCCTGAAAGCAGATTCAGCCTCAACTATCCTAATAGATAAAGCATTGGCCTTCTAACGGGCTGACTTAAATGAGTGATTATAAGCAATAAGGGCCTGAATCAGCGGACAGTAAAGAGTAATGGGAGGTTCCGAATGGCACGACCTTGTTGGACAGGACGCACGGGGCGGGGAGACGCCACCGAACACAGGACAGGATCAGATAAGGTTACACAAAAAACGTTATACAAAAACTCCACCAAAACAACCTCAAAGGAATTAGCATATTAACAGCCTATTGGAGACTTACAAAAAATTCAACTACCTGCGACTTTATCTAGTCCCGCTAACGATAATTTCTGTTTAATTACAGTTCCTATGCTTAAATATTTCCTTCTTAAAATCATGATGAAAAGTGTCCGGTAACACTATATTTAAAGCAGTCATTATACTGCATTACACATACCTTCATAATGCATTATAATGCATACATAAAGCATTATAAACCCAGCTATAACTATCTGTAAAAATGTATAACACATTATAGTCATGTGTATCATGTGCATTGTGAATGCTATATGAAGGCCTCATCTATAATGCACTATAGACACCTTTTAAGTAGCATTTTTAATTTTTTATGCTGATCATTATAATGCATTATGAAGGTATTTATAGTGCATTATAGAAAGAGCTTCATGAGGCATTTATAATGCATGAGAAACATGGTTATAATGTGCTATGCCTTCTAAGTATGTTTCCAGTTTACATACATATAACCGACCTGTTAGTTTCATGATATATTTATGTTTGTTTATTTCCACATGATTTTTTGTACCAAAATCGGGTACATGCTGCTACAGATCTCAGTGTGATTCCAGCACCATAGCGATCTGAGCTGGATCTTTGGTGTTTAAACAGTGCTGGATGTGGCATGCACCGCAGTTTTGTGGGGGTTGCATTACTGCCAGCAAGAAGTCACGTCTCTGCATCATAAATGCAGCAAGCTCTAAATGCAGGTGTGTGCATCCACGCAGCTCTGTTCCTTTGGGACTTTCAATGGTTCTTGGTTGGCACAAATTATCAAAAAAATTTAATAAATTTTTTTTTAAAGATTTAAAAAGTGTTTTTTCTTGAGGATACCTCTGCACAATGTCTCGTGTTGTGTTTCAGGGTTTTACTATTCTGTGGTGAAATTTGTTCTGACCTGATCCCCAGAACACACACCTGCATGCACACGCACTTCACAGCAGTCTCCTGGCAGAGAAATCTACCCACCGGTAAATAATTCACATGGCGGGGAGCCTCGTCTTGACCCGGGGAGAATATCCCAGATGTCTGTGCACCTGCGGATGCATTCGAAATTCTGCCTCTTGTCATACTTGCTTGCTTTAATTTACAACTGAAGTAAACAGGCTTCAACTCCACTTTGTTCAGCGGCCCACGATCAATCTTGGTTTTAATTGTTGCATGCTGTCGTACGCCGTGCCATTTTTATTTCTCTCGTTAATGTCAGAGACGTGAGGCTGACCCGGGCTGGCGGGTGTATGTATTGCAAATCGCTTGTTTCATTATCTGTATGGTGCAGAAATTACACAGGGATCTTTTACAGCATATGTGCGATTTTGGTACAAGAAAAGATAACAGATACGCTGTTCAAAAACTGTGCTGATTCCCAGGGTGGGGCAATGAGCGATGGTCAAAACCCATGTGGCATGCTAGTCAAGTCCCAGTGCCCGAAGCCTACCGGGGATGGGTGGTGCTAATCACTGGTGGTTTTCAAATCCCCCCAACCCCAAGAAGATGGCGCCCATGCCGACTACCCCGTCTGTTGATTGGCAGTGGGCAGAGTCAGTTATTGGACAACAGGAAGGCAGAGAAGATCAGTACTGGCTCTGAGGTCACTACTGCAGAAAATATGCTATTTTAGGCTATTTTGTTATTCATTTTTGGACTTGTTTCACATAAAAATCACACACCTGTAACCCCTTTGTAGCACTTGGTATCTAATGAGACAGTTTAGGCTGACCTTCAGAAAGACACAATAGGAAGTAAAAATCTTCTAATTTATATATAAATATAACTGTCTGATCATTCATTAACCACTGCGCCCCCGGCAGTTAATGGCAACAATGGGTATGCTTCCATTTCAAAGGCTATCTTTTAGAAATGATTTGATGCTTAACATCAATGCAGTGCTGTATACGTTGTGATGAACATTTTGTTTGAATTGCAATTATTTTAAATTAATCTGATGTCCATGTATTCATATATAAATGCATGAATTCTTTGTGATGTCAGTGCAGACTGATTCATATGCGTCGCTCAGAAATCATTTTGCTGCAGGAAAACAGCCAAATCAGTTAATTTAACATGACACCCAATAGTTTGATGTGCCGATTTGAACCTCTGAGAATCATCATGTTGTAGGGATACTGACCTAAAATTGGCTGTTCGCTCTGCTATAAATATACACCATTGCAACCGCAATAAATATGCCATGTGCCATGTGAAATATTTCTGCCAAAGTCACCGGAATGGTAGCTCATGTCAGCATTCCGAAATAGGCACAATAAAAAGCCAGCTTGTAATTATCTGACAGCGGTGGAAATTGCAGATCCAGGAAGTAAAAATCCAGACCAGGGTTTTATTTTAACAGACCAATTCAGTATCAAGAAACACGGTCACAGAGTCCTCACCTGGTTGGTTAACACAAAATCTTGGTCTGGATGTTTACTTTCTGGACATGAAATTTCCAACAAACAAAGTGAGATCAGAACATGTTCGCCACTGTTTATGTTCTGTCAGAGCCATTGTTCCCGCAAAGCGTGCTCAGCGCCGGCGAACGGCGACTGCATCTTCTCGGTGAAAGCCCTGCCCGTTGGTCATGCTCTAGAGATACTCATCACACGTTCTTCTAAACCCACGACCCGGAATGAGACAGGCGCCCCGCTGTCTGATTCCTTTCTTTCTTTTGATGTTGTAGAGGTACCTCGGTCATCCGGAGAGTAATGGATCACCGGGCCACTTCTCGGTTCTGCCACAAAAGCGAAGCACAGCTAGGCTTCACTTTAACGGATGCTTCAAAGACTATAGCAACCATATGCTGGCAATGTACACATCTTCCCTGAGAATAGCAGAGAAGACCCATAGGGAGATATCTGAAATGAAGATAAAGCTTTTGTGATCTTAATTTTTTTGATCTGTGGTTCCCTTGCATGGGCAAGTAATGCGCCACATTTTTTATTAGTGAAATGATCAAAACAATCTCTGAAAACACAAACATAAAACTTGCACTTTGGCTCATTATCAAAGCAACCATCTAATGCAGAAACAAATGCAGTAGTTACATCACAACCTTGCAGGCTTATACTAATGCTAAAGGTACCACTTTAACCCTTAATGCAATATTCCGATTTTCTGAATTCTCAATCTCTATGCTATCAACATCTTCATTTCTCCCCCTCTGCTCTGGTGGTTTCAATAAATCAAGTTATGAACCGGTACGTTAAGAAAAGTAATTTGTAGTTTCAGTGAGTAAATTAAAATTCTCGACACAAGCACAGGGCTGGCCTTTCCCGGTAATTGAGGCTTCAGGGAAGGTAATACAAAAGAAAGTGTCCCCAACAGAATTTTAGAAGTGCATTTATTTTATTTTTGTGGAAGCACATTTTGTTACACTAGCAAAAACCTTTAGTAACAAGTAATCAAAAGCACTTTTGTGTGTATTGCATCACAAGTACATCTATAAAAAAGAAAAATATTTATTATAAATTCAAAGACGACACTTTGTGGAGGCATAATAGTGTGGCTATCACTTGACCAGTTTGTACAGAATATTTCAAAGAAGAGTCACTCTCGACTTATGGTTGAGTCGTTTTTGAATCAAACTTTATTCATCGTTGAGTCTTTTTTGAGTGATGGGCGAGTCACACTTGAGTAACACTTGAATCATGTTTGAGTCACAGTGCGGGAAATTTTCTCTTTTCAATCAAAAAAAAAACACACAGTGCCATTCAATTCTCAGAATTTCATAATCTGAAGCCCATTTTCCTGATGCTGCAAATGTCAAGGCTTCAACCTCTGTCTTGTGTACAACAGCTGGCTTCACGGTGACAACAAGCATTACCACCACTGTCCTATTTAATATCGTAAAAGCAGATACACAAGCTTTTCCCAGATTTCCCTCTGGTCAAATCCAATTAAATTCAAAGAAAAGAAACTTTGGCCACCAAGGTAATTACCAGCATTAATACTGCCCGATATAATCACTGCAAAGGAAATTATGCCATCACCTCACTTTGCTAGTAATTACTGGGCAAATTAATTGGAGACTACCCTTGAAATTAAAGCAAAACCGAAAATCAAGCCAAATGAGGCCCGAGGTTCACTGGCTTTACATAGCTATTTCTCCACCTGCTCACAAAGGTTAATTACAGCTTCTGATTACTCTGTGTTGTGTTTGTTACACAAAACAACTGGTCCATTGAGTTCAGTTACAAACAATTTTCTGGTACAGGGATGCAATCAGACCACCGGACTCGTAACTTTCCCGTACGGCATCCTAACCTATGACTCCTGTTGTTTTTTATTATACTGTAAGTCACACAGTGGTTGTAAAAGGGGAGTCAGGTGATGAGGGTATTTGGGCCTTGTTATTGATTGTATAAGACTGGATTCTTTGTTCTAGATTGGCTACAGAATACCGTGCGCATACCCAGAACCTAATGCTCAGTCTCAGGGGATGCCTTTCCTAAACCCAAGGTCTTTCGGTATGATTTCTCTTATGTTGTTGTCAATCCCGCCATCAGGACAAGCTACCGATGGCTGTGCTCTTACTTTCAGGCACTCGTGCAGTGCATAAGTTATGCTATTTGTTTTGTATGCAACAGTAACCACCATAAAACTCTGTGATCGTTGTTATCTCTACTGTCCTTGCGTTTTTTTTTTATCACTTAGTCCACATGACTAGGTACAAGGTGTCCTTGGGTTTTACTACCTGATGACTTGGAATTCCAGGTACTTATACAGCAATATATATGCTCACTGGCTACCGAACAAAGACGGAGTATGCTCACTGGTTACCGAATAAAGATGCTGTATGCTCATTGGCTATTGAATAAAGATGGTGTATGCCCATTGGTCATTGAAATCAGGGGGGCGTTTCCCACCCTAAGGAAGTCACAAAGGGCAATTCTCCAGTGTTTGTTTCAGATAGACATGCCATTGTATGCATGTCTGTATTGCACCAATGAATAAAGAACTTAATCTGATAGAAGGCTACTGAGAACTTGTAATTTCCATGACACTGCCTGGAAAACTTTAGAATAAGTACACAACAGAAAATACATAAAATATTATTTAATCTCCATGGCGATCTTCCGCCATAATTCCGTTTCAGATGGTCTTTTTGACTGCTGATGTATGCAAGCTCTCACTAAGGAGATACATCAGAGGTACCCCCATATCTGCAAAGACCAGATGAAGCTTCATGTTTCACCATCCCCCGCCCCCTCCAGACAGTGCACATGGGTCACAGGTGTAAACTGTCCCTCCCATTTTGGGAGATATCATCCATGCTCTATGGATGTTACGGCTGACTGACCTCTCCTTATTCACCTTAGAGGCCCCACATTACTGACTTTGCAGAGCTCCTTAGTTGTTCAGGAAATTATTCACGCAACTTTCTGCACCAACATTTATAGTCACAGCCGAGCAGAGGTGGACAGTTGCGGTCCAGAAAATAAAAATCCAGACCAAGATTTTGTTTAAACCAACCAGATGAATAGTCCAGGACTGGGATTCTGGTTGGTTGATTTTGACTTTACACCTGAACTATTCGCCTCTGATGTAGAGCGCTAGTCATCGCAAAGTGGTACAGGAGGGAATTCTACCTTCCAAGATCAAAAGGAAGCCAGCCAGCAAAGGGACTCATCAAAATGCAGAACTCGGGGTACAAAAACGGAACAGAAGAGTCAGCAGGGTTCAGGTTCCCACCAGCAGGGTTCTGGTCATGTGACCAAGCCTAGACGTGATGCCATGGAAGTTCTCACAGTTGTCTTTTAAGCCCCTCCTCTTGATGCTTCTACGCAACAATTAATCCAAGTGTCTGCTTACACAATCCATCCAGATGTTTGCTCTCAGCTTGACGGCAATCAGACTGAAAGCTTTAAGGCTTCAATTAAATGGAACCAGGAAAAAAATGACTTTTTATAGCCTTAATTCAAGATAAGCACTGCTACATAGTCAGCTCAATTTCCTGTGGCCTTGCCATAGATATGTGTACCCATTCAGGCCTTGTCCACATGTACAGTTATTTTTACAAACTAAGCCCCCCCCCCCCCTTTTTTTGGCACAGACGTAAACAGAGTTTTAGGTCTTTCGTAAAACTCCGTCCAGGGTTAAGATTTTTATAAACCCCAGGGAAATGGAGTTTTTGGCTTGTAACGTAAGAGTGTATGCCGTTCGCTGTTTACATTGGCCAACATGGCTTTACAGTTAGAGTTACATCGCCGCCTGTTGGTTTGGCTCTTTATAGCGCATTTTAGCACTTTCATGTGGATGGAGATTTTTATTAATAACGGAGGAGGAGAAACACTAAAAGACCCGCATACGTGTGAACAAGGCCTCAGTGTACAGTTTGTAATCCCCCATTCTGCTTAGTTACTACTCTCAGGGTCGGTGCCCGTCCTACCCTGTCTGACGTGTTCCTTGCCCCTAGTGTGTGACCCAGATTGCTGCATAGCTCAGTGGGCAGAGCATGTGGCTCAGTTATTCCCTATGGCATGGGTTCGAAGCTGGCCTTAGGCCAACCTTATCTCTTACTTTGTATTTATTGCTGTTTTGTATTTTATAGGTTTGCCCTGCTTGTTTCCTGTTCTCTTGTCTTGTTTAATATATTTGGTTCTGTCTATCCTAGTGTATTCCTTTGGTTTCAGTTAGTGTTTTACTTTCAGTGTCTGTAGTGTTCCTTAGTTCTGTGCTGGTTAGTTTGTTCCACCTGTTGGTCGTTGTCCTGTTCCCCTAGTGATTTGTTTAATTGGATGATCCTCACCTGCCCCTTGTTACCTGCAGTCCTGTTAGCCACACCTGCCTCCTGTTAGTCGTTGTGTTCAGTGTATTTTAGTGCCTGCCTGTGCCCTCTTCTTTAGCTGGTCATTATATTGTGTGAAGTGTATGGTGTGAGCTTTATTTTGTTTCCCCTCAGTTTAGAGTTGCATTTTCCTAGTTGTTTATATTGTCTGCTTTCTTCATTAGTTCTTCAGTTTTCTTTCTGGTTTTTGTTGCAACCCCTCGTGGTCAGTTTTCTTTTATAATTTCCCAGTGTTCCCGTCCCAATAAACCCTGCCTGTATTATCTGAGCCGCAAGTGGGTCGTCCCCCGGTTTTCCCACACTATACCATGCCTCTCCACCAGCGGGTCCCTGACAACTACAATGGTTACCAAGGGGCTATAATGACATCAGTACCACGATATTATAATTGTCAAAGTAAATAATGCTAAGCGGCAATCGTGTGGTTAAAAATCCATTGATTACTGCCCGTCATATCCAGGCTACTGACGAGATTTTTAAATTGAAGATTAGGGTTAGCATTTGTGTGAGGAAAAGGTTGTTTAAAGGTTACTATCTCATTCTTCTCAGATGTAATTGGTCTAGGAGAATGAGTTTGTTCAAGCTATGAGTTTAATTGGAATTAAACACCGGTATAATTTGGTGTGGCGCACCATCCTAGCTGTTTGATTACGGATGTGCATTAGCACTTGGCGGAACATTAACACGATGTACAAAAATAGGGATATACAGAAAAGAGATGTACAGTACAGATCCAGAACGCGCACGATACTGCAAAGTTAAAGCAGCACCGGCCTTTCATTGTTATAATCATCTAATTAGTGTGAATCCTCGTCTATTTGAAAAGATTTCTCATTAGACTCATAAAATATACCACTTGGTAATGAGATGTGAAACGTTTCATACTGATCATTTACACCTGGAACACTGCGGTAATGAAATTATTCTGTGGTGTGATTCGGAATCAGTTATAAATGAGGCTTGCCAGCTGTTGACATTTATTTCTGATGCCCTCACTTGCTTGTAAATCGGTAATTAACGTTGTTGATCCTTGTGTCTTCCTTAATTAAATCACGGAGATCTAAGGGACGACTTTATGCAGTTATTGATAATGGCTCTCAATTAATTGCACACCCTCGAAACATCAATCTTACTTCACTGCCGTACACCTGTTAGAGTAATTTACGATTCAGACAGTGTGAGGCAAGTCCCACAATTCCTCCACTTGAATATAACTACTATTAAGTAGCAGTTATATCATTCGGGAAGAAAAGTTGATAGCACATCTTTAATAGATGCTGAGATTGACTACAGTCGGGGCTGTAGCTAGGGACTTTAGGCCCCCGGTCAAAAAAGTCACCTTGGGCCCCCCTGCTAAGTTTGTCACTTTCTAAAGAAATATGAGTCCCCCACCGTAGACAATTTGCCAGGTTAGGGAGGTCCCCCCACAGTTTTGCATTCAAGGGCCCCCTGATTCTACCCAAGTATCCATGTCCTTCCAAAGCCTGAGTACAGCAATCACAGTACCTGGACCTCACCTGACACGTCGCCTCGCTTTTATCAGAGCTATTCTTCACTTTTAAAATAAATCCACTGCTAGGCTGACCCGATTCGCACCGATATTCCCTGTTCCACGCATGCGCCATCAGGTAATTCGCACCAGAGCCATCTCCTTAACGTCACCCGAGAGACGAGATGACTCACAGGCAGCGGGATTATCATTGACTCACTGAAGGCTGGTTTGGATTGCACCTTCGGGACCATCAGTCTAGTTAGCGTGCTGAATCCTGCATTCACTCTGTTTTATTGCGCCGGGCGGGGAGGCGAGGGGTGGAGTTTAGAGCCAGGCACGGGCCTGGAGGAGAGAGAGCACTCTCGAGACACAGCAAGAAGTGGATCAGTAACATCCACCCAGGGAGTAGCCGGTCCATTTCTTCCATGTGCTATAAACGTGTTCCTGAGCCCTCACCGGGCTGGGGAGGGGGGCAATGCATGTCATTGTACCTCCTTCCCAACAGCCACTGTGCCGTTCCGCTGGGGTTACTCTGGTGCGGGAAGGTGGAATTCTCTTTAAAAGCAATTATCAAAGAGACTTCGATACGTGGCTACCTTACAAACGACCTCCGGTTCCCAGCCCTTTCCGCCGTACGCTTGCATATTTGATTGATGAATTCAATGTACAGTATTTAATGCATGATTTAACTGGGAAAAAAAGTATTAACCTCCCTCATAGAGAGAGACTCACATTTTTCCCAAGTTCGTTTTTTTTTTTTAGCGGATTTTATTTCCCTTAATTGAAGAGGGAGACAAACTGAGAACAAATACATTTGATATGATTATTATAATTATGTCCCAAATGATTGCTTTTTCATCTTCCACTTCTGAAAGGTGTTAGGGTTAGCCAATCATCACACCAAATAATTACCACTCTCGAGGGAGCGGTTGATCGGGATTACCAAAAATAGAAAACAAAACAGTTAAATGATTAACTTCCCTTTCAGATGTTTAACTTTAGGTCGGAGCCTAGAATTTGCCGGCTCGCTTTTTTAGCCCAGGGTCTCTCTCTCCAGATTACTGGGGGATTAAAAGCGGACCTCTCTAATTCGCCAGTTCACAGAGCACTTCTGCATTAATAAGTAAACCCTTCGCGACATGATTAGGCTTTGAAATCACGACTCCGTGGAGGCTGAGTTGGAAAAAGTCACACGCGAATCTGTAGCAGTGGGCCCGCACACGCACAAGCAGACACACACGTGCACGCACGCACACACGCGTGTGCACGCACGCACACACATAACGCACAGATGATCGAACGAGGTCACCCGCGTTCCGCGCTCCTGCATGCATCAGAGAAAATAATGAGCGGCAATAAAACATGGAAAAGAGCGTCGGCTTTGCACTTTAAATCCCAGAGGTTCTTCTTCCCAACCAGTAGGTGTCTGCAATTACACTTAAAAGGTACTTACTGTGGGACTGCTCAGACTCCAGGCCTCGGGAGACTATTAGTTGAACGAGAAAGCTGTTTATCACTCAGGCTTCAGAGGTCTATGCATTAAGAAGTGATATATATATTCCCATTTGTATTTGTATGTGTTTGTACCAAAAGGTGCAGTTACATTTTATGCGCATTTAAGCTCTCCTATTAAATTACTTTACCATGCCGCGACAACAGTTTACAAGCTTTGCTGCTTTGTGAAATAGCTTTGTAATTAGACTGTTTATAAACTGTTTCCTCATCACTGCTGTTCTGCGATGGAAATTTAGTCACGTCAGGGAAGGACACCGTGTCTGCGAGAGTGACGCTGCACGCTTCTCCCTCAAGGTCAGCAGTGAAGTAAAGGTCAGCGAATTAAAACCCAGCTTTGAGAAATCACGCATACTCCAGACATCGCAATCATGACAAGATTAGTCAGTCTATTTTATTTGTAATATTCTGAAAATAACTTTAAAACCAGGTGTACTTTAAATACGACTACCCGTATTCTTCACCATACTGCGATCCTAGGGACTCTGGGTCCCCAGGCAAAAATAAACTCCATGGGGCCCTCTGTTTCCCCTTCACCAGGCATGGTAAAATTGAATACCTTTATTTGACTGTGAGGTGTAAATTAACAACATCAACAAAGAGAGTTTAATGAAAACAAGACCTTTATTTACACTTTTGTGAAAAATAGAACGCACAAATAAATCTGACTTGTCGTTGTAATGTGCTATGTAAGCGACCGCCCTCGGGTGCCCCCTTCCAGATCGGGGCCCCGTGCCATTACCTGCCCTGCCTGTCCCATCGCTGCGTCTCTGTGTATACGACATTCTAAGCTCCAGATTTCCGCTTTCCATTTTAGCCCCATTCATCTCTTATCTTATGACTTACCATATTCAGATGACTTATCGTGTGTTCCATTATCCTTGGAACTCGGAATCCGAGTCGGATTTCGAGTTTCGAGGCCGGAAGTGACGACATGCATGCTCCCGTTTCTCGAAAATCTCGAGAAATATCTCGGAGCAGTCCAGGGTACCCCGAGTTTCGAATTCAAGACGGCTGCTCACTGCAAAGACTTGCGTGGTGCTGTGATATTTTACATATTTTACAAGCACTTTAGTGAGTTGTGTACACCGTACAGTGTTATTATAGTCGATAGATGAGTTGCTACGGTGAATGGCATACGCTTGGAGCCGTTCGTCGTCCGAAAGAGCTAGCACAAGAGCCACTTTCTTGGAGGCTTCCATCTTGGATCCAAGTTCGGCAAGTGGAATGCATCCGACTCGGTTTTCCTCGAGTTTTTAGAGGATGTGACGTTGTTCCGACCTCCGAAGATGGAACGCACAATAATATACAGCCTCCAAGTTGCCCTGACATGCATTATCTTCTAATATACTGTGTACAGCTATTCCGCGTCTACCCTAGTAAAAGATAGTTTCTTAAAGTAAGCTTACTGTTAAATACTGGGCACCAGTGTTATATTCAGAAGATAAAAAAAACAGCTACGTCCTGCAGACCTGTTTACCAGCTGCAAGTGGAAACTGCAGCCGGCGTGAATGGAGTTGCACCCCCTAATGTTTCTCTAAAGAGCTACCAGGCGAGATCTCCGTCTCCAGATTGCTGTCTGAGACGTAACCGTTTCAGAAGTGTTAATTTCGCTCCCCTCGCTGCCTGAAATTGAATCGACAGTGCGACAGGAGCGGAGGGCATTTAATAAGCGCCCATTTCCCCGAGTTCCGCCTAGCGATGGCTCCGCCACTACATTGCTGCATAACCATTAGCTAGATGGGCAAAATGAACTTGCTGGGCTAAATTAATTCATTCGTCAGTCCGGAACTCTGCCTTGTTCTTAGGCTTTTGCCAAAAGCTTTCACCAAGCTAAACCATGAAAATGAAATATCAGCACAGGAGGATCAGAACTGCTATAAAAATGCTTTAAAAATGTGAACAGAGGAAGGACACTGTGCCGACAGTTTAACCCCTATCCTGTGTTTGGGGTCAATCTGACCCCAGAGCATCATTAAACAGTAGGCAAATTTCACATGGGGAA
>JAODKK010000047.1:2832672-2856921 GCA_026774405.1 Petrocephalus microphthalmus | reverse complement strand
GTTGCACATCGTGGGGACCTGGTTGTAAGTCGTACCAGGTCTGGGAAATGGAAATGCATGGCCGGAAGGCTGGTCTGGTCCCAAGTAAGAGGTCATGAAAGGTGGGTGGATGGACAGAAAGACAGATTGATGGAAGGATAGATGGAGAAATGGATAGATGGATGGACAGATTGATGGACGGATGGACATATGGACAGATTGATGGATGGATGAACAGATGAAGGGACGGTTGAAGCACAGATGGATGCATCAATGGACAGATGGATGGATGGACAGATTGATAGAAGGATGGATGGACAGATGGATATGCAGTACATTTTACAGCAAGGAGTTGCAAACAACTCAAGTCTTAAAAGTAAATCAATATTTCCACACTGTAATTGTCAGACTCTGAATGTGTTGACAAAATATTTAAAACTGCTTGCACAGTATACATTTTCTCCATGTGTTGTAAGTGAAGTCAGCCTTGCATGCTGACAAAGGCCAGTCCTGACCTGTATCGACAGAGCTACTTTGACCTTTGGATCGCATCACGCTGACGGGGTCAAATCTGACCTTCGGCTTATTGGCGGAACTTAATACACTCATTCATTCACATTACGAGAGTCTAGAGATCAGCTCATAGCAACACTGGAGGTCCGGCTCTCACTATGCGTCTATTTAAACATGCATTAGCGTTCATGCTCTATTTGGAAATAGAGTATATATCAGCCTTCGGCAAAATATAAGATTTGTTATTAAGGTATTGCAGAATTAAACTAAAAAAATTCCATGCTCTTTTAGCTGAAAAGGCAGGTATACATCGATGTATGTGTGTGTTTCTGAGAGCAGGAAGGTGTTGGTTCCAAACCCTTTAAAGTCTATTATGTCTGGTATATCTAAAGCGGATCTATCATATGAGGACACATCCCAGACAGGCAGGCCACGCTCCTTGATGGCGCTGATGGTGAACAGTGACACCATAATTCAATCCAGGAATGACATTTGATTTCGAGTCAGAGCAATAACATATTGCCCTTTTAGATTCAATTTCTCTTTCGTCACTCACAATAACATCTGTTCCAAGAAATAAACGAGAATTAAACCCGACAACAGAACACAGGTGCAGCCAGGGAGGAACAAACTGTATCAATTGCGTTAGCGATACGTTCCGCGTTGTTTGCCGCGGAACGATTGATACGAGAAACACAACGAGATACGAGTTCTTTGCAATGAGTCGCTCGGATTAATGGCCTGTCTTGTTCATAGCTCAGTCAGAAATCATTGGGCACCAGGAGAAGATGGAGCTGGGCCTTCAGAATAGTAGGCCTTCAGGTAGGCCTGACTCAACCACAGGAAAACACGAGTTGTTCTCGCTCAGGATTGTATTTCCAGAGGGACATCGATTTGAGGCACCTTTTCTAAATTGGCCTTCATCTGCCTATTTAGTAAGTCAGAGAGTTCTGGAAGTAAAGTAAAAATTAGGGGTCAAAAAAGGGAAAGGCTTCCATATTTTACAACAGATTTTTGTGGAGGCGGGGGTGGGGGTTACGAGAGAGAACAGACATCGCGCACTGTGGCTCTGGGCTTTTGAGAAGCCCTCCAACCTGGGAGGAGAGTTCATGAGGAGGACACAACGGAACACACTCGCTTTCAATCGGATCACGATACATAATAGATACCGGCATGAATAAGTGATAAGGGCTCACCATGAGAAAATGACGGCCTACAAGAGACACAAAGCGGACGGCGGTGGCCCCCTGAGCCCCGGAGCACACGCACCGCTTGTCAGCTAAGTCTAGGCAAGGATGCGGGTACCTGATAAGTGCCAAGCACAGCTGTCATTGTTTATGCGTAATTCAGTCACGTGGGCTTTTGGAGTGCTGTAAAGGATGCTGTTTCTTCGTTGATAAGTTGACATTGTGTGCACAGAAAAGAAAAGAAAAAAAACACAGGTTGCTTTTGTAGGCGTCCAATGGCAGATCATAGTATCAAAGAAGGGCACTTTGCACGCTACTGCACCCCAGCCCAGGTATTTCATATCAAAAGACCACCTAGACTTGGGCCGAATGACTGGTTGCATGGCGGCACAAGGTAATCAATTCTCTAATTTTACTTGCTGTGAATGGATTGTGCGGAACAACAGGAGTGCTTCGACCCGCCGTGACCCGTGTAATTACAGCATGATGTTTAAAAAAGTGTTTAAGAGCCACGCGCTCATTAACGAGCGCCGTTTAATCAATGGCGCTGCTGCGAATATATCCTTCTGTGGCCCTCCTGTGATTGGATCGCAGTCATGAATTTTTTATGAGCTAAAACACTGGGGTATAATTGTTGTCAGGATGCCTTGGCTTTCAAAACCCTCGCTAATTCCACTTAAATAGAGTTAATTAGCTGACGCTCGCGTTGGGTCCCCAACCTTGACTTTTGATTTGCGCGAGGAGGGGGTCCGTTTTGACTGCGATTGTATGATAGATTTGCTTTTTTTTCTTCTGTAGACTTACACGCATTGATAGAATTCTATACTAGAGCCGCCTGTAAGTTTACAGATGGGCAGCGATGCTGGCATCAAGGTGGTTCACCCGTCGTCTACGCAGAAGTCCATTTTCCACACACAAAACGTCATACCTGAGTAGTTTACAAAATTAAACTAACCACCCTTGGCTTGCTCTTAAATGCAGAAAGTGGGCACGCTATCCACAGCCTAACATATTCACGCACATACACACACACGCGCGCATTTATAGAAAAACGCATTGCTTGGATGTAGATTGTTTATGGACGAGTGACTCTATTCCTGAGAATCAGTGATATTATGAGAGCAGATGTGATGCTGCACTCTAGGGACTGGCACAGGCAAACGCTAAAAGCCAAATTTGACCCCGTCTATCCTGAATAATTCAACAGAAATCAGGGTTAAAATAAGTACACAGTGAAGTGACTCATTATTCATGGGCAGTAAGGGAGACGGAGGGTCTCTAGCATGGTAAAATTTGAATGAAAGCAGCTTTACCCCACGTGTCTGTGTGGCTGTCTGCAGGTACGACATCAGCTCCATTACTGGGGGCGGAGCCAAGGACCAACAGGGGGTGCAGCCAAGGACCTCGAAATGCATCTGAATAACAGGGGAGGTTGGACATAACGTCATTTCCAGGGGTGTTTTGGGGGGGAGTCATGTCCATTTGCATGCTTGCTTTTGAAAAACTCAGATATAAACTTTTGATTTAAAAAAAATATGGATATAATTCAGGCTTTTATTATCGGCCGGCTTTATTTTGCAGGTAATTTTAACATTGTTTGTCACTGTGTTCTTATTGCCTTTGGAGCCTAACATGAAGGTCTGGACAGCGTCAGGTCAGCGTCAGTTTGTTGACCCCAGGGTGATGAACAAACTCCAGACCTCGAGGTCGGACGACAGCCTCCAGTCAAACCGAGCGTTGCAGCAATGATGGGAACCGTCAGGGATGGAAAATAGGAAAATAAAATGTTATCTGTGTCTCAGGACGGAAGCCAGAATAAATATGTATAGGAGTGAGCAGCTGTCAGCACTGATGTCTGCCAACTTCCTGGGAAAAATGTTCAAAAATGTATTTTGATCAGTTTTGCATTGACATGATTTAAGTGTCCTTTTGGGAGAGCACTGAATTAAACAGGCTGAGAAAGATTAGCATTTTTTTTCAGGAGCCCTCACTGCATCTTGTTTACAACATAGTGGCTGGGGGGGGGGTGCCAGGTTTGATGCACCTTCTTGGTTGGTTGGCAAACTTTACCCTAAGCCCCCACACTCTTACCCACTTAAAGTATCCTCAAAGACTGAGCGTGGCTTCTTGCTGGGTGATGTATAAAACAAGCTTTATAGCAGGAACTTTAATTTAAATTTAATTTATATTTAAAAGGAGCTTTCCGTTGTTTCACCTGCAAGCACTAACTAAAATACTTTTATATCTCTATATATTAAATATCTCAGCTGGAAACAAGCACGGGGTAACCATACAAGTACAATCCTTCTGACATTAAGTGCGTTTTTTAGTTTAGTAAGACTGATTTTTCTGGGTTTACAAGGACAGTTTGAACATAAAAATACTCATTAGCAATAGACTCAAAGTACAACTTTAGTCAAGTTGAATACTGCAGATTTGTTGTTAGTGAAAAGCTCTGTCTAATCTGTCTAAAACACCAGGATAACTGATGTCTACAAATTATATGGCCTATAAATGAATGTGTGGAACAAATGTATCCAAAGCCCGGCATATTTGTTAGCTCACTGGTTGTTAACAGAAGTTATATTGCCGGACCCAGGCGAGCACACTCTGTCAAATCCATTTCCACACTATCGTTTAATATTCGCTGTCGTTTTTATGGCTCCATTTGATTTCCAGGGATGTTTTCAAAAGGAATGTCTCTCTAACTGAGCATGGTGTCTTGGGGGGTGGGGGCAGTCTTGTGTGTCTCTTGCAGATTTGCGTTCTGTAAGTGCTGCCAGAGACGAGGGGCCTGGCTCGCCTCGTTCCCGTAAATCCCCTTAATGTGCGTTACGCCCCGTGCTGTGCATAGACATGCTGAAGGGGATTGATGAGACGGTGCGCACAAGTTGCTTAAACTGGGAAAACTCAGCATAATTAGATGGAGGCATGAGTACATACAAAAAAAAATAAATAAATTAATCGTTATAGGAGTCCATTTGGTATGGGGTGTTGGGCATCCAGCTGGGCAGGAAAAGGCAAGGTTTAGAATGCGAAAGCCATACAAAAAGAATCACGGGTGAGTTTGTTAGGCTGGGTGCAAAGTAGAGTGCTGTACTTCTTTATACAGTAAGGCATTTTAAATATTTCATTCTATGTAACGATTAAAATATAAAAGCATAGTTTCAGTATTGTATTGGAGCATAACAATAATTATTCTTATTGGGGTCAACTAATGTGTTAGAACTGCACAGGCTGGTTCTTTATAGATATTGTCACACTGCTAACTAGCTAATGGCATATTTAGCCATGTTTATTGACATTATATTCAATCAGCTATAGGGGGAAATGGAAAACTATATCCAGCTTGGCTTGGCTCCAAGTCAGTGGTCTTATATGCAAAATGCCGTTGTCAGCTTGGCGATGGTGTAATCAACGAGAACATCGCCCTAACACGTCCGATGCAAGCTCTTCGACTATCCTAATTCACGTACGTTGGTCATTTTTCCTATAGGACAGCAGGAGAATATTTTTACCCCAAGGTACAACAAAGGAAGTTCATTCCGGACATTAAGCGCCGTTTACGCCTCTGCAGATCCTTGGCAACGTAGCTACACGAATTTGATGATGTTTCATGCAAATGCGAGTTGTGTATTATGTGCGGATTATGTGTTGCGCATTGCATATCGTTATTAAACACGTAGAAGGAACGTTGATTTCACCAGACAATCAGGGGACTATAAGCACGCATCTTATAGGAAGCAACACACTTCTCTACCTGGGTAAACAGAGTGAAAAGCAATTGATTCCCCTGAGCCAATAGCGAGGGCGGTGGCAGTATGGAAATGATTCAATCAGACTCTACATCTGCTATCTGGATTGCTTGCTGCAGTGTTTAATTCTCAGACAAGACAAGGGCTGGAATGTTTTGTGGCTGGACATTTCGGTAACACTACCAATTTCACTGCTTAATTTAAGTGGCTGAGAGCACATTCACAAGGTGGGGGTCATATTCTCTGGAGAATGAGGGAGGAAAAACGATGGATACACCTGTGAGAAACTCCGGAACATTCCAGCATCTTCTGCCCGTTTAAAATTCCGCCGATGTGTTTAATGTATAAAGGGCATTCATATCAAAGTTCAAAAATGTCATGCCATGCCGAAAAGCCCTTGTATGGTCATCGAATCCAAAGTCACAATATGATTTTTTTTCTTGATACTGACCTAACAAGTGGACATGTTTTTTTATCTTTCCATCAGCTACGTTAGCTAATTGTATGGAATTCTTAATAGACGTCATTTGCAGTTAAAAAATGCAGACCTAAAACTGAGTCAACAGAAGTAGAACAGACACCCACCACAAAGAGAACAGGCAGTTGATAAGTCATACATTACATCGGACATGTTTTCATTAATGAGACAGGCTCATGAATACTGTATTCTTTATTCAGTTAACTGGAGTCCATTTATGCAATGACAATAAAATTCAGTAAAGAAACATTTCTGTCTGGCGTTGACTGCTGTTTCATTGGCTTGAATTTAATCAGCTCGATTGATTTTTTTTTTTTTCCAGCTATCACGGCAATCTGTTATTTAGCTGCGGAAGGTAACTGTAGAATACAAATTATGATACTGCATATAGTCTCACAAAGAAGAGGATATGTACACACAAAACCTGCACAAACTCACACATACAGGTAAATTAATGGTGATTTTTCTTTAAACCTTCACTCAGGGATTAGAGAATTAAAGTAGAGTGGAATAACCTTGAGTTTATTTTGAGTCCTATCCTGGCAGTGTTGAAACATTTATCAAAAGGGCACAGAGACAGACATATTTTTTCGTCAAGACATTGCTGACAGATTCAGCCCATAACTCCTCATTGCATTGAGACTTTTTGTCCTCAGCAAATGTGGTTTTACAACAGCCTATTCGGGGAATAATTAACTGACTCCCTGCACTTTTACTCTATTCTTTTACATAATGGGCAATCTAAAGATCATTAGTAATATTAAACGCTTGGCTTGTGTTATTTATTATGCCTGTTTCCTATTAAACCTTCGGCCGGACGTGATTTACGCAGAGGTAGCTCGACGCGTGCCTTGAGTCGGTCTTAACCGACCTCCGTGAGTTTCGGTGAGAGTGATCTCACCGGTGGGTGAAATTGCTTGCATGTACTTGGCCGTCATTAGCATATTAAATCCAACAGCCATTGCGGGGACTCAGGATTTGTCAGTTACATGAGGGGCCACTGTCTTTGTCATGGCCCTCAGGAACACAGTTGTTCGTACAGTAGTACAGCAACATTACCAATGCATTTTTAGTCCCTTACTTTTGAGGGGTTTACTGTCCTTATACAGCCCACCTAAGGTGCGAATTGTAATTTTGAGAATTACATCAATATCATCAGTGACCCTGTCCAGCAAAGTGTCTGGAAAATTGATGGATGACTGGGTTACTGGGTCACATCATTCTGAATCTAACTGCAGACACAGCAAGTCAACCAAATCACTACCACGTCTCTGAATGTCGCCCTAGTTAACTACCCACTGTTCATATTAGCATAGAGCATAGCACCTACTGAAAGAAGGAGAGAGAGAAAAAAAAAACAATTAAGCTTGCAAAGCAGAAAACTATAATGTCCATTTCGAGCAAATTACCATGACATTTTGTCCCAGTGGTATTTCCCATAATTCATAGTGTTCTCCATAAAAGGGGAATGGAGATAAATAGCCTGCTCTGCTCCGAACAGCCAGCCATGCGATTGGTCATAAAAGCAGATGTTGCCATCATCTGACCAATCCCCACGGGCCGACTTTTCAGCGGCCCCTTAACCGCCATATTCTCCGGCAGGCCCATTCCACCGGAACGGCGGCTTTCGGCCTCGGATCCCTTTTTACGCGACGTTGCCAAAACGCGCACCTGCGTCGCAAATTAACCTGCATCAGATCGCTGCGTTCCGGCCATTTTGCCGGTTTACGGCGAGCGGGGGACTCGTTTATTAGCCATGATGCCATGCAGCTGAAGCCGAGGGGTTACATCAAGGGCTCGGGCTACCATCCGGCAGTTAGCGATTCGCGCGCAGGACCATAAATCCATCACACTGAAGCTAAACGGCACTTGAGTTTACGCTCACTAGTGATATATACGTACGCACGCGGATGTAACGCGCACGTGCACACAGAGTCCCAGCAGCGCAATCCACCCAACACGGCGCGGAGCCCAGGGCTGTGAGGCCTCCAGTCACGACGAGTTCCCTCCCAGGCCGCGGCTTTTGGCGGACGGAGGTCAGCTAAGGAGAAACTTTTCCGCGTCAGTAGCTTTGGCTGAGGACCAGCAGCAGCACATCACCGCAAAGTGCCAGTGACGGTTCACTCCAAGGTTAGCTGACAGTGACGGTTCAGTTCTGGGTTACCCGTGTGAAACTCTGACTTATGTATTCTTGAGGGGCACGTCTGCAGTTTTGACAGGCGCCACCTAGAGGCTCATTCCGATATTGCGCTTCTGGGTTTTTCCCCTCCTCATGCCAATCTACGGTGCAATGAAAAAATCATAAAACAAAACAAAATCTTGGTCTGGTTTTGTACTTTGTGGCCCGGAACAATCCACCACTGGGGTTTCCTCCAGGGATTCCAGCTCCTTCCTGCAGTCTGAAAAAATGTGGTAGTTCTGTACTGCGTGCGTTATGTGAGCGTGTGCCCTGTGGTAGACTGGCATCCTTTCCTTGGTGTCCTCTGCCTCATCCCCTGCATCCAAAGCTCAAAAGGTCTTCATTGTACTCACCACAATGCTGCACTGAACAAGCGTTCATGGGAAACGGACGGATGGACCGTGTACGAGTGCGGCCTATAAGCCTTCCGTGGCTCATTCTGGAATATTCCGCAGCACTCCTCCAGTCGGGGCGGCACCAGCCCCCGCGGGTCACGTATGGCGTCTCGGTGTCGTAAATCCGGTCATTAAACTGACCCCGATGAAATATGCGGCAACCCAGCGTATCTAACGGCTACTGAGCAGCGAGGATGGCGGGGGGTTGGGTGGGAGTGAGATGTACGGCGCGCGGCTCCAGTTCTCCCCCGAGCATCCTCACGGGCTCCTTAGATGAAGGCCGTTATGTAAATACTACCGTTTATGCCCTAGCTTCACTAACGCCGTGGCCCATTCGCATTCGTTCGCCGTGCTCGGAAACGGCAGACAGTGAGCCAACGGGCACGTTCTTGCCACTCTGGTTTTACCGTAATCAAGGTGCAGAGTCTCCCTTTCACCTCCCTAATTACATATCTAACCACCCTTTTCGAGGCCTCGTGTGTATCCCCTGAACCTGCCCCGAAGAAGAAGCTTTGGTGTTGGGGAGGCATCACCCGATTTTAATAACAATTAACGTGAGACTTGGGCAAATTATCTTATTCATTAGGACACCAATATATATTTTTGTAATCATTTTGGTAACTAGTTTAAGGTGTGCTCCCTAATTATTAATGAACTGCTAGTAATCATTGGATAGTATATTAACAGATAGCACAATTCACAAACCAGTTTAGAAAAGTCTACAATCATACGTTCTATGAATGCTTTATCAAGGCATTATGAAGGTACACTGAAGGTTCTATGAACACATTATGAAGGTGCAGTTAATGTACACCGTTACCTTCGTAATACAACATTTTATTGTAAGTGAATCTTTTTATTTACCAATAAATTATCAGTTTATTAATAATAAAGGAACAGACCTTAAAGGCACCTTAATTTTTTTAAGTAAGGCCAATTAAATGTAGTCACATATTACCTGCAAGCGGCTTGCCATCAGGGTTGCTGCAAATGTCTGTGGTTATTAATATTGTTTATCTGTGCTTGTGAGTCTGAGGACGCCCTTCAGACAATGGCTGCCAAGGCAGAGCCCGCCGGGTCCCCGCATTCATCTGCGCGTTTACTGCTGGCCGCTTTCTGCTTTCATCTAGCCGCCCCTGACCAGCGCCGCCTCACACCAACTGATCAGCGTATGTGGCCAAAGCCGACGCCGCCCCCATCCCCGATTCCCGCCCGGGGAAACAAGCAAGAGAAGTGAGAGCACTGTGTTTGGGGAGGGGTGCGATCGCCCTGATGGGAGAGGCCCAGCACCGCAGACCCTCCCCAGGGCCGCCACGGCTCGCTGGGACTGAACCCTTTCTGACACCCCCCCGTTTCGGCACAGCACAGCCCCCCGGTCTCCCTTTAAACCTCCTCATGAAATATTCTTTGATTCCCTCCACTGAGCCTTAAACTACCCTGATAACTTTCAGTCCCTCAAACCCAGTAGTTTACACTCTCGACTCTGGCCACAAAACTTTGGTTAGCGAAGACAATGTCGGCAGCTGAAGAGCAGGACTACGAGTACATAGATTCATTTGCGTTTAATTTATTGGCCAGATGCTTTTATCGAAAACTGCCTTTGTGGTAAAGCAGGGCGAGCAAGTCCCTGAGGGAATTTTGGATTAATGCACAGTTTCTCAATCCTGCTCCTTTTCAATCAAACCTGCACTGCTTACAACCTGTCACCTTCATTATTAGGCCATTAAGAAATACCGGATGCTAATTAAGGTCAGGCTCGAGATGGGGTTCCGGGAGCAGGATTGAGAAACAGGCCTGTGCTCAAGTACCCAATAGTGATATCACTGTTGAGCCTGGGATTTGGACCAGCGACCTCCTGATCACAGGCTCCATACCCTAAACCAGTGTTTCCCCACCCAGTCCTCGGGGACAGTTCAGGTTTTTGCTCCCTCCCAGCTCCCAGCCAATCAGAAACACCAAATACCTGGCACAGATGCACTAGGAGCTGAGAGGAAGCAAAAACATGGACTGTCTGGTGTTCTCCGAGGACTGGATTGGGAAACACTGCACTAAACCATTGAGCCACAGATCACCCCCCCAATTCAGCCAGCTGCCTCATGCCCTATGCTTCCTGGGATAGGCTCCGGGCCTCACTGAGAGGACAGATGGTTATGGAAAACTGATGGATTGATTTACGTATACACATAGCCGTCAACTCCCATCCACATTTGGGACCGCGTACAGCGGACGCAAGTCAGTTAAGGGAGAGAGGCAAGACATTAAGTACAGCACTGTAATACCCACACTACTCTACTGCACATAATAGCATAAATATAAAATCACAGCACTTCATAATAAAAAGGGATTGCACTTAAGTTTCACGAAAAATAAGGTGCGAATCGCACCACGAAATCGAAAGATGTGCGCGGGAGCAAACAGCGGGGGCTGAGAAAGAAGACGGCACCTGTAGCTGGTGGGAAATAGAACAGTACAGGTACTATCTGTATCATTTCTGCTCAGTGTAGCTGACCGCCAAATACACATTACTGCATGCATACCGTAATACATGTTATATATGGGCAGTGGGCCATTATATGGCTAGCAGCGCTGCCCACTGTCCTGCACCCGTCACACTGAGTGATACACACGCTGTCCTACTATGCCCGCTTTCAGGCGTCTCTTGATCAGGGGATATTAGTTACTATGGACCTTGGACGAAAATGTGACCGGATCTGACTCGGTAAGATGTGCGTTGACAGATAGGCGTATAAGCAGCATTTTCAGTCCAATACACAACATACCTGTAGCTCTAGTTATGCTCATATTTAAGCCCTGTGAGCACGTTTCAATTTTCTCCCATAATAGTGGGTTCCTTACAATAGATAATAATTAGTTCCGTTGAATTGTGTTAAAGATTCTTAAACAGGAGAAACATTTTTTACAATGGATTAATATCAGCTTTGTTTCCTCTTCTGGCATGGATTTTGTCTGTAGCTTTAAATTGTATCCATCAATAAATGTGTCAAGCATAAATAGCAACACATTACAACCGTACAAAGTCACAGCGGGAGTCCGCTTGCCGGGCCTTACGGTAATGGATGGCACTCAGTGCCGAGAGAGAAAGATTGCTAAAGGGGGCTTTCGTATTGCCCTGATTACGAAACAGCATGTCTGAAATAAGACCAAGACCCAAAACGATACACACTGCATTAAAAAAATAATAATAAAGGTAGAAACACTTAGCCAGGACAAAGAACATCTCATCGATCTTTATTGTTTATCTGTGGTCAGAGCTAGGTAGTTCTAAATGCCAATAGTCTGAGTCACAGAAAGTCTGCCTTTAGATAGTCTTCATCAAAACAATCCATCATTGTCTCTCTGCTCTACAAAAATCAGATTGGCCTTTCAGGTAATAGCCAGAATACAACATTTACTCATCAGAGGTTCCTACAGTTGTTTTTTGTTTGGTTATTCCTTCGTGAAAGCTCAGCAATCTTAACTAGCGCCCTGAAAGCTCATTCATTCCCATTGCTTGAGACATCAGTGTGCTTCAATTAGGACTCTGGGATTGTGATTACAGCTGGCTGACCCAGAGCCAAGCTTGCTCTTACCTGTATGTGTGCGCATCTCACGGAGAGCAAGACAGGATATGCGAGAGGAATTCTCCTCAGGAATGAATAAAGTATCACTATACATACATCTGCCATAACGTCTTATCCACTATAGGGTCATGGTGAGCCTGCAGTTACTAGCCAGAAGCAGAGGGCACCAGAGGACCAGCCTGGGAGGGACGGCAGGCCATACACTCACAGACTCAGAGAGGCACAGTCACTAACCCCGAACGTTTGGGTTTGGGGGGAAAGTGAAGGCCTTAGAGGAAGACACTGGGGGCTCTGTGGTGCAACGGATAGCGCGTTGGACTTCTAGGCTTTGAATGGATGAGGTCATTCAAAGGTTGTGGGTTCGAGTCCCACCAGAGTCGTGGACTTTTGGGGGCTGTGTGCATTTCTCACCTGTTTGTGTGATGTGTGGAGAACAAGATGATGTAAACAGAAACATAATAAAGTGTCGCTCTTCTGTTATATCTACAGTTATTTATATCAGCTTTGGTTTTTAGCAGGTAAACTTCGTGTTGTGAAATCCCGGTTTGTTGGCACATGAAAACAGGTGTATACAAGTCTAGAGTCGTGATACTGCTGACCTCGGCCTTAACCAGGACAATCTGAAAAATGAATGCTAAGGATCAACATCTGTTTAGGATGCTCTTTCATACAGGTAAATGGGAATGTGTGCCCCCCTGCAGTCCCTAAACATACTGAGGGTAATTGTAGTTACCAAACTGCACCTCAGGTGTGTGAGTGTGCCCTGAAATTGGCCCCCTGTCCCGGGTTGTTCCCCGCTTCATGCCTGTAGCTTCTGGGATAGGCTACAGATAACCCCCACCACCCCAGAAAGTTCAGAAAGATCAGAGAGCACAGAAGCACCCTGACACCAGTTAACAAAGCTATATGTTCCAGTGATGTCATACTAAGTTGATACAGTTGGTCCATCTAGTACTCAGTGACACCTCCCACATAGAACTTCCTCTCAGGTCTCCTAACATCATCAGTGGGCAACTTTATCTTTGGGCTGGTGAACACAATTAGGTTTCAGGGCCAGAGTTTACAGCGGTCACTGTGAAGAACATCTGACTCCAAACCTCCCACTGGTACTGCCACCAGCCACAACGGTACAGGTGTATTTCAAGGTTAGAGGAGTCGGGGTCCATATCTGATGCCATCTGCGATAACAACACTACCAGAGAGCAGAAGGACATGAAAAAAGAAGGGCGCGGTGAAAAACGAGTGAAGGTGTCAGTCACAGCTTAACGGCAGGCCTGTACACAGAGCCCGTGGCTGTGGCTAGCGGGCTTCAAAGGTCCATCCCATCGTCTACAGGGAAAGTGGCTACGCTGAATGAATTTGAAGTAGGGAAGCAGTCCGAGGGATGCTATTTTCCCCCAGCGAGGTGCTTTTGGCCATAACAAAGTCCCATCAAAACAGACACTGCAGGATATTTCTGTCATTCTTTAGGTGCTGATGAGGCTGCTGTCATGACTGGTCTAGAATCTTTATACCCGCGTGAAACTGTGAGGGTGGGTGCCGCTGACCATAATGGATTCTCTTAACCCGGTTAGTCCTCCAAACACACACTGTACCTGCTGCAGGGCCTTATTCGCAGCAAGCCTGGAGCCATCCGAGTCTAGGTACACCTTTTCCCACCACACCGGGAACCGAATCTTTGGTACCAAATGTACAGTGCTTCAAGGTGCTGCTTTTCCACTGGCGAAAAAAACTGGTTCCGGCACCGAATGGCATGACAACGGGGTATTGTGCTTAAAAAAACTGGCTGCAGTATATTACAGGGCTGGATGAGGTGGGATATTATTACTGACATCACGTGTCATGCACATGCAGTTCTTACATCACAAGGGCCGTGACAGTCAGCTGGTTTGAGATCAGGGCTTTTTTTTTTTATACATCCGTACTGTACATTCCAGGCTGAGTCGATCAATATATAATCCATAATTTTAATTTTATTATGTTCTCAACAAGAAATGCATCTGCCTAAAAGTGTTCCCAAAGATGGGCGTCAAACTGTCCTCACACAAACACCTTTTTAATTAATCCCTAATTGCATAATTAGCCATGTGTAATTAGCGAAGTTCCACGAAAAAACACCTTGTGCAAAACTGCTGAAACATAGCTGGGACGGCCATGGTGGTCACATGGTCAGGAAAATAAAATTCCAGACGCCCGAGTTATCAACAGCTAAACAATGAGAGAGACGTAGGGCTGTATTCCCGCTGTGCCGTGGCCTGCTAAGTCAGCAACGCTTTATACATGCAAATGTCCCGTCTTAATAAACCACAGCCTCTGCCAAATGGTCAACTGCTCGGGTCTAATCACAGCAACGTCCTCTGCAGATACACTGCACGGTGGCATCTTCTCCCTCCCGAAACCACCTGAGTGCCTCGGTGTATCCCCTCGCTGATAAAAGGGGAAGAATGATGATTTTGTGGAGTGGAGAAGGTGCAGATTTATAGGTACTGTTCTACAGCTATTGATTATTTCTGAGTTAGTCTTGGGGTGAGGGATTCAGCCAACGGCTGTGAGTTACTTTGTTCTCCCCTTTTTGTCTTTCTTGGCCCCGGGGGATTAATTCGGCATTATCGGTGGCGGCATCGCTTGCTGCCGACTCCCAAAAAAAACAGACCGCGTTCGGAGTTCGCGGTCTGCTGTTGGATTACCGCCGTAACTCTGGGAATAAAACATTCTGGAGAACACTATGCTGTCATGAGTAATGGTGGCAGTGACACGGGCCGCGTAGAAACATGGGTGACAGCATCGCAGATGACCACCGACGCAGGGAACACAGGACGGAACATTGTGCCCGTTCCCAAAAGCCGGCACCCTGAAACACATCAGACTCTGCTGCCAAAAGCCGTCTCAGTTCCCCCATAATTTCCACGGTACGTTCCAATGTGGCCATAGTACGCATCACACTGACATCTAAAAATATGCGAGCATGTGAACTACCCAAGAAATGCACGGTTTAATCAGTGGCACTCATTACTCATATTAATTAATATTCTGCTGACATTTTGTCAGAGGAACAGTGCAACGCAGTGATATTTGCGAGCAGAAACCCTTATAGTGTGAAAAAACCTGCTGTCCCCGGTTTAAACTGGACTGCAAGCATTTTTTAATGATGTACGTGGGCTGCCGTGGGCTGGTCACCTGACTCATTTAAGCCAATCAACATGCAACAGTCTGAGACTGTTCACTGTCCTTGGGGGACTATACAAACCATTGTAAGGGCCAGTTTCACATTCATTCCTATATAGGTTATGTGTGTGTGTGTGTGTGTGTGTGTCTGTGTGTGTGTGTGTGTGTGTGCAGCCTGTATGCAATATTTCCTTGGTGGACTTAATAAGAGTCACTATGACTTCCAATGACCTCATAGCAGATTTTGAACAACTGGAAAAACTAAATTAAAATTAAAATCCTTATAGCACCGCAATCTGGAATATTTTGGGAACGGTTTTAGGGAACATTGGAGCATTTGGTGAAATTAAATTGGGGAAAATTCAATTCACCATAGTGAAGATGGGGGCTTTGCAAAAGTAAAGAATAGCAATTATAGTCACAAAGCTTAAAATCTCAGGATAGTCACTTACTCTACAGAAGTATTTTCAAGTATGGGGGGGGGGGTTCTTGTAGAAACTCAGGACCGATCTTGTGTATGTGGAAGATGAAGAGGACGAGATACACAGGGAACCGAAAATGGTTCCTTTTGTCCACCACTTTTTGTCCATCTGCTTTGATGTGAATGAGGCGTCACATAAAACATCCGCTATCCACAGTCACACTTTGAAGGTGGACACGTGCTTGGCTGATGCTGAAATGTACTCTGGGATTTTGGGACACATCCCAACACTGTGGCACAAGAATTTCACACCTGATAGTTGCCCGATTGTATTCCGATAACGTGGAATATTTCCTCCTACTCTAGTCGAGCTTCTGATTATCAAAATTTGGTTCTGGGTCTGGACCTGCCAAGCCTAGACACTCCCCCCGATTCCTCCCGTGTCCTGTTTCCCCCCCTGTAAACTCAAATTCAAATTCAAAGCTAAATTCAAATTCAAATTTTATTTGTCACATACACAATCATACTCAGTACAATATGTAATGAAATGCTTAGTGGCATAGTGGCATTGCGTAGTTTTGATACGAACCGTGTGTACACAGTCCAACTCAAGGCTTGTCAAGACCCCCAGAAGGGTGGCATCGGCGTACTTGAACACCCCACACGCCCGTGGCCACCTGCTGTGTGCTTTCAGACGCCGGGCGTTCCTGTTTTGATTCGATCACGTGTCATTTCCGTTATTAGGCGGCCATTTTTTTTATATTCGAAGGGACCTTTTTTACCCGAAATCTGCCTAGGCTTCCGGGCTGACAAATGACTCCGGTGCACATTAATTTCTGAGACCGAGGGTGGCTTGTGTTTGCAAATAGCAGCTGTCAGCTTTTTGATCGATTCGAGGCTGTTTGAGGAAGGAGACCACGTGCTGTGTAACCTAACCACCTGAAATAATAAATGCAGAAGCCGTCGCCACATTTAAATAAAGAAAAACCGCAACAGTGAAAGCAATTATGCACATTCTTTAATAACAAGGAAAACTGGGAATGAAAAAGAATTAAGGTCTGGAAAGCTGGTCTATTGGTCTGTGCTTTATATTTAGTCTTTTATGATATTAATATTGCAAATGACATGGCTATTCGGGTTAATAAATTATGCTCAGTTAACCCCACTTTTTCAGATGGAATGTGGTATTTGCCCATAAAGCCAATTGTCTTCAGTGTAAAAATAATGCCTGCCTCTCCACCTATCTGAATAATTAAACCATTTTTACTTATAAATACTTTTCTTTGAAAGAACTGAATAGTAGAGCAAGATAAGCCTCAGGCAGGACTTACCTAGAACTATGCAGTTAAAGATCTGAGACACCAATGACTTTACTACATGAAAAGAACATTTGTACGGTGAGGGGATTAATCTTAATTATTGAAATGAATCTGTTAAATGCTCACAGTAACAGCTTACAGTGTAACCGTTTTTTTTAATTATTTTTTTTTTCAAATTCTCCCAATGTGACGCTGGAGTGTTTCTGTTTATGAGTAACTGTTCCTGCTGACTGAAAGGTTCTTTGCAGTAAATCAGGTTGCATCGTTAAACTGTCTGCAGACATAATACCAATATTTGACTTAGGTCTGAGTCTACGGTATAACAACCACTAAGCGGTACGTAAATCTGCAGGGACGGCTCCTGTTGCAGGGAAACTCGTGCCAGTCGTGATCGGACACCTTTTAAATATGACCACTATGCATATTGCATGTACACCAGTGTTTCTCAGCCCGGTCCTCGGGAACCCCCATCCGGTCCGCGTTTTTCCTCCCTCTCAGCTACCTGCCAGATAGTCCATATTCTTTCCTCAGAGTCTGTGTTTTGTCGTGCACGAGTTCTTACTTAAACACCGCATAAATGTCCATATGAGTATTGCCGTGACTGCCAATCAGATCCTCTGGGACCCCCAGAAAGTCCAAATTTTTGCTACCTTCCAGCCAATGAAGAGCACTGAATGCCTGGTTCGGGTGTGTTGGATCCGAAAGGCCCCTTCTTGCTAGCTACCGCAGAAAGGAATAGACTTATCTTCTGAAGACTACAGGCTACCATAGGAACCTGAAGGTAAACGACAAAAATGTACCCACAGCAAACATATTTACACTGAATACTCCAGGTCAAATTCAATTTTCAAAAGAGTTTTAAATCATTGAAGCTGATGGATCCTAAACAGACATCAGTGCTTTGCACGTACAGTGCAGACTCCAAGCTGGTACCCAAATTGTAACACGTTCGGCCACTTGAATAGTGTTTTTACCAAAACCGCAAGAGATGGACCTCTCTTGAAATTTAAACCAACCACAGAGGTTTAGAACCAATTCATGCGCTGCTTTTAGATGAGATGTTAACTGGGTATTAACACCTTCACGTATTAAAAAACACAATGGTCTATAATGAAAATAGACAATTTCATTAAGGACAGGAGAATTCTCCTGTCAAGTGCAACAAAGTGTAATCGATTCATAACACTCTGACTACGAGGTGATGAGTCAGCTGTACCCTGCCTTGTGCCCGTAGCCTCCTGGGCCAGGCTCCAGACTCCCCGTGACCCTGAATGGCGGTTTCCGTAAATGGATGGATGGATGTAGTCAGCTATATCCTGACAGATCAAGAGGTAGTACTGGAAGAAAGTGATTTTAAAACTAACGTTTAACGTTTCAATGAGGGGAACCAAGTTCTACCCCAACGCCATATCGGGCGTTTACATGGAAACCGCCCGCTCCAGGTTACGTTAATGAGAAGGTGACATTCTTATTAGAAGCGAGTTTTTCATCCACTAACCCGTACGCGTTTTTTTTCTCTGTGATATTTAAGACAGATCTAATTCTGAAACGTTGCTTTGGGGAGTTTCGTCACCTTCGGAATTAGTGCCTTCTTGTTATGCACTTAAAAGCAAACATTCGCCTGAGTACTTGCAATTACAAGACAAATAGTCCCTGAGTGCTCGGCTAGTTAGTCAAAATTGTCTTCTAGGTTAGGCGTCTCTGCGAGCCTAAATAAAACATCACCCCTCTAATAAATTAGGACCTGCTACAGCTTCAGGGCTGCGACTGCAGTTTAAACAAGCAATATTCTGCCGCAGGATGAAATACCGTTAAAGTTAGAGTGGAAACAAAACAGGAAGCTAACTGTTTTATGAAGGAGCGACAAACTAGAGAAACAAATGGTTCCGTGCGACTCTGCACCTCTACAGCTATAGCTACCATTGCGGTGCTCTGGGGTCAGATTGACCCCAAACACGGGATAGGGATTAAGCAGTTTCTCAAAGACCGTCTGGGGGGTCCCCGAGGACTGGCTTGAGAAACACTGAACTAAAGCAACCCGGGGAGAACCTACTCAATGTAAGGAGAATAAGCAGAGAAGGGGCAGAATTCTAAAACCTCAACCCTCTAGGGCACTGGCCCCAGCTGAAAGCTGATTGGCCCCTGGAGTGCCCCTCCCCTGTCACAAACTGGTTCAAAACATATGATTGGGTGATAATAAAGTTGGGCCTTCTGCATGAGTTATGTCCCCCCATGCCTTCCCACCTTAAAAAAACACCACATTCCAACTGGTTACCCTGGTTAAGATCGAGCGACGGAGGAAATGAGCCGGAGATCCAGCGCGGGGCGCGCCTCCGAATTTATTACCGATCTTAGCGCGAGTCAAACTCTGCGGTGATCCCAAAGCACTACTTCAAAATTACAAGCAATCATTTTCTAAAGCCGTCTGCAGCGTAATTACAGTACGCTTCACACAGTATATGATTTTCCAACCCAGCGGGGAACATAAGGAGATTCAGAGGTTAGTGTAGGATGCGGCAAATAAATTAGCATCGTGCTAAAGCCCCATGGCGCTCAGGTCTTAGTGTCCCATCCGTGAGGGAATGCGGGATCAGAGATGCCAGTCATAGGTGCATTACAACCCCCCTATTTTTTGTCTTAAAACATTTTGTCAGCAATTAGTCTCATATTTCATATCCCACGCGAGACAAATTATATTGTGGTGCCCCCCCAGCAAATTTAATTTTAGGGCGAGGAGGGGTGTCCCCTAAGGGGTAAGATCCTAGCATTGCCCCTGATGTCAGTCCCTCTGAACCAAGCAGAACTTCGGGGTTTTGAAGGTGCTCTGAACATCTGGGGTGACACATCACTGGCATCTGGCTCCCGCCGGAGAAGGTAACTGCTAAGTCGGCTAATTCAGAGGTCAGCCGGGGTGAATGAGTGAAAGACCAGGCAGGGTTGGCATAATTACTCTGATTTATTTACCTTTTACTCTGCAGTGCGTCCCCACCAAACAGGTTAAGACCCTCGCTCCCTCTTTCACAGTCTCGCCACCTGTGTAGCGGCATCATCTAGATGCGAATTCCTTATTTCATCTTCAATTTGGCATTCCCTTTTCTTTCTCTGTTGTTTTTTAGCAGGCTACTGCAGAATAATAGTGAGCCGTGCCGTTCACGGGCAGAGACGGGGTTATATAAATGGCTTTCACGTTAGCTGTACGTTTTCACACAACGTACACACTCAGTGTTCATCAGCATATTTGTCACATTCTGTTCTTCGTTTTTTGTTTAAATGGTGGCATTTAAGGGTGATCAAAGGTTCTACCTGATTATTAACAGCCTTTTACCTGCTGGTACTATTTGTCTGGGTGCAGTTAAATCACCCAAAGGTGTAATTCCCATAAAGAGTACAGGCCCCGTTAAATGGCACTTCTAAGTAAGACAAAAAAGACATGCCGTTAAATTTGGGGTCGATCTCGCCCTTACCGCCAGGGGATACGCTAACATGCGCCCACCGCCTTGCTACTGTGAGTCGTAAATATAAAAGCATAAGACTTCCATAAAAGTGCCTGAGAGAGATCCAAATTGCATATTGAATTCGGGAAAGTACACCTTCAGAGCCGGAGTCTTGGCAAGGCCGACCACCATCTCGGCTGCCAAAACGAGCATGCGAGTAATTGCTTGTCAGAGAGCGAACGGAAAAAAAAAAAATGAAATAACGGATACAGAAAGCAGAAATATTAAAAGCTCTGTAATTTTGCTCTTAGTGCATTTAACTCTTTTTCGCCTGACAAAGCTTATTTTCCAAAGCCTCAAGCCATCGACGGCCTACACCGTTTGCAAGGGCCTTCATGCAAACGAGAATATATAATTAATGAACAGCTTTTAATTTGAGGCATTTTGGCTTGAACAACAGGCAATTATTTTCAGTCTGTTCCTCTTCACGGTGCTTAATGTTAAAATAAATTGATGCAGCTTAGAACTAGACAATCCTTCGATACAACTTGACCATGGACTTATCTGCAGGATAGACACCTACCCGTTGACTCCTTTGTACACACACCTGCAAAAAAATTTCATTTGAATTGATTTCAACCAATTAGCCAAAAGCAAAGAAATAATACAGCTATACAGATGCCGAAATAAAGATATTTATGTCTGTTTCCTACACTGATAAAGCTTTCTCACCTTTTGTCAACTATTCTATGAAGCAAAAAATGGATGGAGGAAAAGTCCAGGGGTGACTCCATGTGGGGAAGCCCGAATTGCACGCAAGCATAGCGACAGGACACGGATCCATGCAGCGTTTTGGGCACCGGGGAAGCATAGGCTCTGCGGCCTGGCCTGGCGGTTATCACCATGCGAACACACAGTGGCTTCTGGGTAATCTACTAGGGGGAGGGAAGAGCATTAATAACAATTGGGAGGGGGGAGATCGTCACCGCAAACCGCTATGGCACCGCCGGACCGGCCGTCAGCTCCGCCACGCTCCACCACGCCAAACAGATGCCTGTCTATTATCTCCCGCCAGCCGTTTCCATCCAGATGTGCTCCCAGCAGCCAAAAAGCAAGCCAGCAGGGCTCCCGGAAGAGCATCTGGGTATATTACTCTGTTTACCCTGCTGGGCCTGCGTGTGATTGTATTTTGATTTATTGGTGAGGGCGCGAACGGACACCGACGTCAACCCCACACAAAAGGTCACAAGAACATTTAAGAAATTGGCCAATAATGGCACTGGATGGTTCAAAAATGTAATAATTTTAGAGTTTATTGCCATATGCACGACATACTGTGTCAATACCACTATGCAATGACAAATGTTTGCCACAGGCCGCAAATTAAACGCAAAACACAAGTCAGAGACACAATTTAAGGTGTTTACAGTGAGACAATAAATGGAACTATAGTTCTAACAACACGTAGAGAGTGAAACACAACATATTACATACATTTAAAGAAACCTTGATGAAATGGTATATGTTTACATGAGTAGTGTCAGTCTGGACTCTACAAAGTGATTGTATCCCTGACACAGAAAGCATATGTGACTATTCTTCAGAGGACGTGTTTACTGAGTCATATAACCTGACTTGACACCAGCTGATTAATATTTCTGCTCTTCCCCAGAGGTATGCAAATACACTTTTGTCCTTTGCGGAGTGACAAAGTGTTGCTGAGGAGTCAGAAGAGATTCCCGTTCCAGCAAGCCTGGCGTGAAAGGAGAGTGCCTTGCATGAACAGCACCACTTGTTTTTAAAAGCCTTAAATATGACGCGATCAGAGCAAAGGCTCCATTTTACGCGTCGATATAAAAGACACTGCTCTCTCCATCGAGAAAAGTAATTCAATGCCCTACCTTGACTCCTTCTGAGAAATGCAAAGTGCTGTGTAATGAAAATCTATTCCAGTCCGCAGATAAATGGCGCTTGTATGAAGTTTTAATGAATATTGCGAAATTGTTTTGTCTTGTTGGTGCTTCTATGGCACCGATCTTATTCCCAGTGGAAAAAAATCAAATGGCACATATTAGTGCTAGAAATTTAAAGGCTTCATAAGATATGATTAAAAATGCTTGAACAAAAACCTGTATCAAGCGAACGGACTTCCTACAGCTGTACTGTAATGCAACCTCAGTTTTACTCTATATTTAAAAAAAGCACACACTTCATTCTGGCCTAATCTATAAATAGGCTCTGTAATATTGCACAGTCAGGAGAAATCGCTGCCATGATTTACATTACAGATTTGTGTCTCTGATATCAACATTGATCATGCTTTTCTTATCAAAAAGATCCATCTAAATTTCATGTGTAGCATGACTATAATGTGAATTGAAATGGAAACCCGACGAGACAATTTAGTTACCTCTATATGTTCATATATATCTATATAAACAGTCAATGAAACTCGCAAGTTTTTTATTTTCACTTAAAGTGAAAATACGTCAGCCATCATAAAGTTGACCTCAAACACAGACCATTCGAGGCAAGACACGATGAACTATATTAATCCCACAAAGGTAATTTTTCAGTGTTACAGCTGCAGCTATTCACAGTAAGGATTTCATACAACTAAACATGGGATACTGCTAGTTCTGGAGCATGCTGGGACCATCACGGGAGAGTGAATCAGGTGACAGGGCCCGGAGTCGATGTACAACTCCAACAGACGTAATCGCTTTATAACCAGTTATCCCATTACCGGTTTAGCACAGGACCCAGGAGGAACCCGCAATCCAAGGTTGCCACCATGCAGTGAACATCTTAACCACTGGAAGGCTCCGGAAAATTACCCTGCTGATTACTTCATGACTCTCAGCCTGTTCCCTGACGCTATTAGACCAGAGGTGGGATTTGAACCCACTTTTGATTCTCACTGAGTCCCCATGGCATCTGATGATATAATAACATTTATCTAATGCTGATAACAGCTATTTAATTGAAAGCCATTGCGTTGAATTTTCTTTATGGCTTTGTTCAGTTATTATATTAAGAGTACTTTTGGTGACCTTCAGCGTTCTTCAGCCGAATGAAATTATACGTCTCGGTAAACTTATTATCAGACGGAGGGCGGCCCGCGCGCCTCCCTCGTTGAAATGGAACGTCGCGGTCGATCCGATTATTTAAATTCAGTTATTTTTTGTGCAGATTCCCGCACTCTGACTGTAACCCTCTTGGGCAGAGTTGGGCTCATAGGCCGAGTAGGTAGCTCACAGCCAATGAAATGTCATTAAGTAGATGTTGGGGCACATTGCATTTTCCCCAGTGCTCTCTGGGAAAAACTGCGCTGACTGGACGCTCTGGAAAAAATGCCCACAAATTGGATGAAAAATCCTTTAGTTGCTTTAGCCAATGGATAAAAAAATCTTTTTTATTAGTATTACATTTTACTAGAGGGTTTTGAGAATGAATCATCCACTGCTACCTTTCTTCCAGGAAGAAGACATCCGATTTTTTATGGCAAAACAATCATTTAATGTAGCATATAACTCAACTTTACTAAGTATGGCACTGGGACCAGCCTAAGGGTTATATCATCATCCTTACTGCAGTTTAATTTAAATAAATTTCCTTTCTCACTGAGACCCATAAAGCTTGTTTTTTGTTCTTAGCTGAACACTCCTCAACATACATTTCACTCCCCAAATTCCCCAAACGCCTTCTTTCCATCACTTCAAGCTCACTGCTGGATGTGCTGCCAGCTTGGCAATATGTAAATGCCACCCAATTATTACCTAAATCAGTGTTTCCCTAACCCAGTCCGCAACCCCCCCCCTACACCCCCCAGACAGTCCACAT
>JAODKK010000047.1:2765737-2779451 GCA_026774405.1 Petrocephalus microphthalmus | reverse complement strand
GACTAAAATAATACAGCAGCTCAGTTTCCTGCTGATACATTTGAGTCCATGGCTGATATCTGCATCACACAGGAGCAGCTGAGCACAGACCCCATTTACGTTTCCATGTGCATGAGTCAGACATGCACATTAATGGTCGCTGGGTTAATGCTAACATCTTAGTGACCGTCTTAAAACATTTTCTACAAGGTCTAAATAAATATATTTCAAACAAGGGTCAACAGGTCTGTTGGAGGTTGATTCCAGCATGCAATGTGTGTAAATGTACAGGAAACACTACATACAAAGCAAACTACAGCGGCATTATAGACGCAGCAACATACAGTAGGTGACTTGAGCTGGATTGAAAACTAATTAGCGGCAGGTGTCAGCTATACAATCAGCGGCCTTATATGTCAGCATTCAAAGCAACGTGATGCAACTAACAAAATTCAGAAGAGGCCGGACACGAAAATCGCTAAGTTAATACGTTAAGGGGGACGGACCCTTAACACGATAGGTGCTATCATAACACCACAAAAGTACAGCCTGAAAATCTGCCCGAGGAGTAAAGCAGCCAGTCAGTGACCCAGTTTTAATAAAAACAGCACACGGACAAAGCTGGAATGTATGCTAGGGCTGACATTTGGCCAATACACAAAGGTACATTATCTGGCATAAGAAGCACAAATCCGGGACCTTTGAGCAAGACCTTTGGTCTGATGAATCATGCTTCCCCCTTTTTCCACGCCGAGCTATAAACAAACCATGAAGAGGTTTTGGCTATTGCAGATGGCAGACAGCGTTAAGCGACTAGGAGCGCCTCGGTAACAAACAGCAGCAATTCTTCACGTTTCCAGAGGGCCACGGCTCTTTCCAATTAGCCGTCGGTACACTAACGACGGATCGGATGATGAAGGCTTCTCTGCGGCGCTTAGCGGGAGTATCTCGCACGCCACCGGTCACTTTTGATCGAGGTGTCACTGGCTGGCCAGTCAACAGAAATGCGGCAATGTAGCAAATTCCAGACAAGTCCATAACAATCCCAAACCTAAACAAATATTAAAAATTCATGTCTATTCATTTTTCTATTGCAGAAAACAGGACCCAGCTTCACAGGAAATCAGAAAATGATAGTATGCATACTAAACAGGTGTTTTATTCGATTTATTTTGTGGCACTTTGAGATTTATTTTAAATGTAAAGTGCGTTACAAATTAAATGTATTATTATTATTAAAAGAATAAAAAAATATAAGGCTTGGTTGTTTTTTTATCTGTGATATGGACAACTAACATTCTTGGTAAGCAATGAAGCAGAATAATATTCAACCAACTGCAGAGAGCTAGCTTATTAAAAACACACTGCTTTGTAAACGCACAAAAAAAAAAACTTTATTGCTAGCGTGTGTGTGCATACTGCAAATGCATAATTATTACTATGATTCCCGAAACATCACAGATTATGCAAGGCATTATCAATACTTGGCATTTCCATAAATCTCCCCAGATGTTTGACTGCATAAATGAAGATGTTATCAATCCAACATTGGACTCCGCTGCTCTTGGAATTGATTTATACCCCCTATGTCCTACTAAAATGGAATGCAAATGTTAAAAAAGGTACAGTGTTCAGTGGGTAGCACTGTAACCCCACACAGGTAGGGTAAGGGGTTCTAATCCCACCTGTGCCCTGTGTGTGTGTGTGTGTGTTCTAAAGATATGCAGTTAAGTGAATTGGGGTCTAAATTGCCCTGTGAATGTCTGTGATTTGCAATGGACTGGCAGGGTGTACCCGCCCCGTTTTGTGTTCCACAATGCCCCCCCAACACCCCCCACGTGACTCTGATCAACATAAGTGGGCAGAAGATGGACGTATATTACCAAGCATGTAACTCTTATGGTAAAACAGACTCGCAAACATCTCCAGTGCTATTATAAAACAGTACATTAGAGCAGACTGACAGATTCAAGGTTCGCAGACATGATGGATTGAAAGGTTGCCATAGCGACAAGTTTGAAAACTAAAAAAAAAAAAAAAAAAAAAAAGAAATCCCAGTGTCTGCCCAGAACAGCTAGCTTGCTGTAAACAACCCAACCTCGCCAGCATTAATAGGTTGCAGATTCAGATTTAAAAAAAAATCTATCTAATCAAAGTAAAATGACAATGAAATATATAGAACCGCAGTCACTAAAGACATAAAAAAATGCCAAACAATGGGTGATACAGAGAACAAATGATTGGCTAGACTGACACTCTCTCGGCCAATAAGGCTGAAATTCCACACGTTATCTAACAGTCTATTTTACATAACTACTTATTCAGTGCAGGGTCACAGTAAGGTGGGAGTCATTCCCAGGAAACACAAGAAAAGATTTTCCCCTGGATACGATACCAGACCATCACAGGTCTGTTAAGAATATGATAAACTAAGTCCCATAGCTGTAAAGGGAAACTCTCAGATACACACGTTTGTATCCCTATCATAGTGAGGACTGCCGTTTATTTCTATGGGAAACACTCTAATCCCAATCAGGACACCCTTACCAGCTACCTAACCCTCACCTTAACCATAAGTAACCAACCCAAATACAAGACTTTTTACTTACAAGGCATTTTTACTTTTTTGATTGCAGTCACAGATTTTTATAAAACGTTTCCCCTAGCAGGGACTGAAAATATGGTCCCCGTAAAGTAAAAGATAGCAGGTTTTTATCACATTGTGAGGACCTTTAGTCACCACATTGTAATTTATTCTTCAAATTGCTGTAAGAACTGGGGAGAGTAGAAACATACATTTTTGTGTATATTTCACCATGTCTATCAATTTAAAGGACTGGTGTTTACACAGTTACACTTTGTTTTTCTTGAAAATAAGCAACAAATCTCTTAGATGTAGGCCTAGCTCAGTCCCCAAAGACACAGCGAAAATCACCCTAATATCTCTAAATGAAATGCATGCATTATTAACAAAGTACTGCAGAATTTAAAATGATAAGGCTATAATAGTAGAACTCTTCTACAGAAGGTAAAAATGCTAACAATAATTGTGACAGTGTACCATGCATCTCCTAAACACAGCAGATGACACTTCCTTATCACAGAAAGGAAAGCCAGCTTTTATGGATATTAAAACTGGAATATAATCATACGTTTTTTAACTCGGTCGTTTTCACTGTTGAGCCATACAGATTTTGCCCAACAACTGCACTCCAATTTTCGCTTGGGGCCTCTACTTTATTGCAATCAGATGACCTCTTAACCAGTTTACTAGAGTATCTGGAACCATACCTGTTCTATACAGGAACCGTGCCGGTTCTACGTACACGAGGACTGTGCCGGTTCTGCATAGGAAAAGCATCACAAAGGTTTCAGGCCATTTCCAGACACACACATCCCACACACACACACATTCCACACACACACACATTCCAGCCCAGCCAACAGGAAACATTCCCAAAACTTTAGCCAACGTTATGTGACGGTTTTCTCAACATCGGCAGAAAACGTTTGTCACCACAATAACATAATTAACGATGAAAAACACTGTTTTACAATTAAATAAATGCTAAGTGCTATATGTGCACATTGCGAACGTGCTGTGCAGCCTTGAACCCACATCCTTTAGGTGAAGAGTGCCAGCGGCACCCGCTGCCCTAGCAGGCACTTTGTTTGTTTCCATATTATTAATCTTTGTTGCAGTTGTGGGCTAACGTTCTGGGAACATCAGGAACACTGCGCGTTTTCGCTCCTTAATCATAACATTCGGTAAACATTACAAGAATGAAAATCTGTCAGCGGGGAGGAAACAGAGGGGTTCGGAGCGAGCAGCTGGCATCCGCGGGTACGAGGTCCCGCCTGCACGCTTTCTGTCTTCGCACCACGAGTCATGCAGTGTCAGGGGCTCCCGTGTAGCGCGAACGAAGGGTAGGTGTGGCTCTCCTAATCCTTCACGACATCTATATGTAGACTGCGCTTACAATTCATGCATTAAGAAACAGAAATATCTGTGGGAGACACAATTAGGCTATAAAGAATTCTGTCTGGAATGTTAAATTGGTGGGTTACAGATTACAACTCAGCATTAAGAGAAAATATCTTTTTTTGGAACTAAAGAAAACAAAACATATGACCTGTTCTGAGGGCAACACCCAGGGAGGCAGTAATTGACTATTTGGTGAGGAACAGCATACAGGACTCGCCCCACTTGGTTTCTATATGTCTGTCCATGGTGCAGTATTGCTCAGGGACTGGTGATTCAAAATGGAAATTAATTCAGTGGTGCTTAATCATAGCTGCGGGGAGTGAGCAGTTTGCTTGGCAGCCGGGGAGTGCCTCAGTCTACTATTTCACGGGCACTTGTTTGGATCCACGTTCAGGGCTCGTTAATATATTTTAAATGTAAAAGATTAATTGAAATCTTGCCACTGCAGCGAGAACACGTCGACATTGTTTTCCAGTGGTGAGCGCTGTCTAGTCCGTTATTAATCTGCCACAAATTTATTCGCAACCCCCCTAATTACAGCCGCAGCAAGTTTCGCCAGACGATAAGAAAACGCCATGTGAATAGCAATCACCGTCACCACCGCAAAATTACATAGCGGGCCATCATACTCATTACAACAAAGAGGCTCCATCTGCTATGAAACAACGGACACACTGCTGCAGTTCTGATCGCCGCTTTTTTTTTTTTTTTCTGCGATCTAGTAAACGGCGCCGAACCTCGACAAGGCCACAGACGCGTGCGCGTACTTGTTGAAAATGTCAGAATTTCGTATGACGTAACACGTCTCGGTACTGAGGGCCTGTCAGCGCTGACCTGGCACGTGACCAGCTCGCTCCCAGGCATCCCATCCCACCTACGCGGACATCGGGCCCACGTGTCATTTATAAATCATTCAGAACAATGCTGCCCATCTAAAATTCACTTCGCCTGTGCTGTGCAGCCTGTTCCCGTCCTTGTATTAGTCAGTGCTCATGTCCTTTGGATGAAAGGCTCCCAAACAGCGCTGTTTCATCAGGCTAGCGAGCTTTTAACAGGGTGACCCCACTTAAGTCACTCCCACACGAGCTGACTTGTGCTGCCCGCTTCTGCTGCCTGTACCAGCTGTTTGTCTCGCAGGCCATCATCCCATCAGCCACCGCCATTTCCGACATTCCGGAACATTCCGGCATTTTTCCCACATATACCAATGGCCGCCGCCTTCAATTATAATTTGACTCACCTGACTGCAGCTCTGGTTTTCTCAAACTGCCTTCAAAAGCCATCAATAACTAGAAAGGTTCACAACAAGATGGCTGGGATGTTTTGATGTTTTGGTTTTGAAATGGCTTTTAGTTTTTGCTTAGAAGGTTTCTGATAAACAGGGACACCACTAGAGGTTTTGAGCCCCTAGAAAGCATATAATATTCGGCCCCCAACCTAGACCAATCCAATTATGCTCCATTTTTGTTCTTTTATTAATTCCATACCTGGTGTTTGTTTTGTTGGATTGCTTTTGAAGTTATTCTTCAGCATCTCCTGGGATTTACATATCCCGTGTGTCCATGTTTCTCTTTGCTTTTTAAGAGCTTTATCGTACTTTAGTTTTGGTACTCGGCTGAAAAACGAACAGAAATAAATCACGTTAATACAGTTTTTATCAGTACATAAAAGTCAAGTTTTAAATGTCCCTTTTAATGGCTAAACAGCGTTCCGTTGCTTAGCCATGAGTAATTTAAAGAGATTAACATTTACATAGGAGCAATAAATTAAATAATGATGGCTAATGCTAGATTAAAAAAATAGCTTATTTGGGAATCAGACAGATGGTTTACTTACAAAATCTCATTTTATTGTCAGGTTTCCTTAATTGTTTCATATTTAAAGATAACTTTAAGCAGTCATGTGGTTTCTATAGTCTGTGGAGGCCGGTGAAAATATCAGATACATAATGCAATATTTCCAAAAATATACTTTTTTGTTCATTCAAGTCTCTTCCATGTTACACATACAACACTTGAATGTGCACATGTTGATAAACTGCAGAGTCTTTCAATATACACTTGTATTATGTAAGGTCATACATCAGCTCTTTGTAATAGCATTTGTCAAAATACTTACTGTGTTTAATTGAGCAATCAAAAGATCGTTTAAGTAAAACTGTCAGAATGATTAAGCGAATTGAATTCATTCTAATTAGAAAATGGTGAGGATTTCAATCAAATGTTTCATATTGATCTCTCCTGCTCACGTGGACAGAGGTGTACATCTATTCCTCTACAGAAAACAGTTCTGAGTCATTGATATTTTTTGTCTGCTTGCTATTATTTTTAGGAGTGACAATTCTTGGATTTAAGTGTTTAATAGAGATGTGGAAAAGTATATTTCCTCAGTATCTTTAAGCTGTTCAAAGGTCTAGAAGGTAACATATATCCACTTCGGGACAAATTGATTGTTAACTTTAAACCTAATCTATACAAATGTTTCAGAAAAGTGTTCCGAGATGGGGCACTGTTGGGGCAAATGGATCGTTTTAAATTGGTTTTGACTCCTCTGGCGATATTCTGTCAGACTATTTTTAATTAAAAATGTACCTTACATAGAGCCGTAGGTAAAGCTCATTAAATGTGAGTTTACCGCCTCGTAGCGTCCTAAGGAGGTGCAGGGGACTCACAATTACCAAGCCGTCATTTTGACATGGAATAAAAATGTCATGGGTCATGGGGCAATGAAGCTCGCTGATTTCTAGGAAACGCGATATTCTGGCTTTGCTGGCTACACCTGTCCAGCGCTTCAGCAATAATCGCCCCTGAACCGGCAGCACAATGAGCAGCAGCCGCCCCCCTCAGTGCCATTTAGCGGCGATCATTTGTTCCCCGTAATACTGGAACTAAAAAGCTAGGCTTATACTTTTAATGGTCCCAAGAGAAGTGCTCATATCAGCGAATATTACGGGAACCAGGGGTACGCATGCATAAAGCGATGGCATTTTTAAAATATTAAAACAATAACTCAAAAGAAAATGCCGAATATAAATATTCTCAATAAACACACACCCCCGGCTTTCCCACCAACATAGTCATGGAAAGCTAAACTAGAAACCAAAGATTGTTGAAAATAAGTTTTTAAAAGACGAATATAAATAGTCGGCGCTTCGGTCCTTATGCATTACTCACAGATGTACGCCCTCGTGCCTCTGGTTCCAAGGTCACGCTTAGATTGTGCAACAATAATGCTATTTATTTACTTTTGGTAACTAAGTAAAAACGCAATTTAAAAAACACACTGCCGGCTGCCTGAACGTGCATCAAGCGCGTCGGGTAACCTGAAAGCCGCGGGTGCAGATTTAGGGCCGACCGCGCACCGCCTTTGTTCCGCCCGGGACAGCGCTCCTGCGAGGCGGATACAGGCCCATTCCCCCGCGCTGAAGTGGAGAGCAATTAACCGCCGAGGTGCCTATTGTGAGCACTAATTAAATGGATGCGCCATTATAAGGTCCCGTACGCATCCTTTCAGATTTCACTCTGACAATGTGGAATGAATAGGAAGCGCTCTGCGGGACTCACAATGAAGACTGACAGAGCAGATGTCTACTTTATAGCAGGCTCTGACAGCTCCACAGAAAAAGACAGATATAAGAGAAAATTATTATTATAGGAACGACAATGCAGCCCACAGCTCCAAATAAATACAGCTTGCCTTTTTTTTTCTTTCTTATAGTCTCCTTGGTAATCATATTGTCAAGCCCAAAAACAGCCTTGTCAAAAAATGGGGTACTGCATCTTATATTGCCCGATCAGGAACTATTTCTTTATAAATTTTTTTTTTGGCATGATTCTTTACAAGCTTTGAGTAGTGCTGGTGCAATAAGGTGGTGCTGACCTTAATTGGATTTAAACACACACATACACAGACACACACAGACTTGTCCTCCTTCCTTCAGCACGGAAAGACAGTCACACCTGTTGCGGACTGGTCATAAAACACCACTCATTACTCAACTTGATCTGAACACTGATTCCGGGAAGGAAGGAAAGATTTAAACACGGCGACCCACTAACACGTAAATAGTTATCTTTTAACTCCACGATAGGCCTCCACGATAGGCTCCAGACCCCCCCCCACGACCCGGAAGATGGATGCATGGATGAATAGTCGCAGTAAAAGCAGAATAAACCACTTCCAGTTGCGTGGTTAAACAAAAAATCCTTAAAAATGCATTTCAAAGTAAAAGTCCAGAATCTCCTGTCACAATAAGGACAGCTTGGTCGGCATCGCTTTGCATTGCACCGTGCTGTCTGACTACTCACCCTTTAAATCATATATAGAGGTCACACATACACATGCAATCATGGATTGATACTCTGTACTCGGTCTGTAGACTGACACACCCTGACATAAGGTGTCCTCTGACACTTGCACGTCGAAATCAGACATGGCCACAAGAGAGACCCAGGCTGCTGGCTTTGAAGGAGCCTTCGGCACAAGTTAGTTTCGATCTCACAGTGCTTAGCACGGAATGTGCGAAATGCAGCCCTACAATGATCTCATTTTTGTATAAAGGCCGAATCTTTTCATTCCTCTATTTACTTGACTCATACTTTTCCCATCCATCTATTTTCCATAACGCTTTTCAAGTAGAAGGCCATGGTGAGCCTTCAGCTTCTCTGGAGCCCCCTGGATGCGCAGGGACACACTTGCATGCTACGGGCAATTTAGAGACACCAATCTACCTAACTGTAAGCTTTTGAACCGTTTGAAAATTACACCAAACGTTGCCGTAGGTAGAACGTTATCTGAGGTGACCTGCAACCTCTCAGCCAGGTCCCTCTCGGTAGATGGGACACCCGGGGGGTTCAAACCCATAATTTTACCACCTGCCTGTGTGTCTTGTCAGGAGTGAACAAATTTCAGGGAGGAACCCGTAATTTTACTCCACGCCTGACCCTGGCTGTCATCTCGCGAGAATCCCACGCTTCCAGACTTCCAGACTGCAAGAAATCTTACAGCAAATCCATATTATTCCATTATAAACCTCACATTAGCTGCATCAAAAGCGTTGGGGCACTTTGCAAGCCCTACAGACCATTTACAGTACAAGGTAATAAAACTCTTACATACATGTAAATGCGTGAGCATTCGTGTGCAGACTTGTCGCAAATTGATAATCTCACTCCAGCCAGCTGACCAAAGATAGCAACCCTGCGTGACATTAAGGCAGAGTGATCATGCAAACTCCACACACTTGCAGCAGTCACACAACCCTAAAACAGTGAGCCCACGGCAGCCTACCACCCCCATACAGCAATGCTTTCCTAGATATCAGAATTTACCGGTAAATTGGGGTCCGCTACCCGAGTCCTGCATGCAGTTTCAGGCACATTTCCTATCGGCCGAATACAGGACAGGCTTACCTGATAAAGAGCGTGACTGTCAGGAGGTCAGGTACAACTCCTCAGCGAGGCTCAGGGACAGATGGAGGGTATAACAGTGAAATCAAAGAGGACATTTATTGTGATCCATTCCAAAACATGGAAAACCAGCTTGCCACTGTGATTATTCAATGAACTAAGAGCATTTCTGCCACATTTACCGATAAATGACAACTTAAATTTCTATACAACTTTCTTAAACTGGAACGATTACAAGCTTATGAAAAATATAATTAGCCAATGTGTGGGGGGTACAATTTACAACAGAAAAATGTATCATTTCAGTAAGGAAAAAACGATGTTAACTTTCATAGCGATTGGGCTTGATCCAAAAGTATCATTGAGTCACTAATCGTAAATCCAAAACAAGATTTAATTTCATTTAACACATTTCCTCAAACAAGAACTCATGATACTGGTTAAAAAGGAATACCCAAAAATATCTCTTTTGGAAAAGGTCGCATTTATTTATGAACACTTTTATTATTAATTTTCCACTGGTAATATGTGAAATCACAAATTAACAACAAGGTCTTAAAAACAACAATATTGTGGAGCTGAACACATAAGATTAACCTTTTTTATAGTGTTTCAAGGACCATACCCAGTAAACTTCCCTGCAAATGTCACAAAATCAACAAGACTAAACTCAAAACAAACTAAACTGAACAAGACGTGTCATGTCTAACTTAACACCAAGTTTAACAAGATTTACTCATGTAAATATTCTGTATACAATGTCTTTATGCATCAGGGTATAAAAATGTTCTTTAAAAAGTAGAATGTTTCAAATATATTTGAAAAGGGCTTATATAGTTCTGTGCTGCGCCAAAATACAACAAAAAAATGATATGATTATTATAATCAATTTATTGTGATGGAAGGTAGATATCTGTACAATGTACTGTAGGATATGATGTTTTGGGAGTAAATATGATTTTTTGGACATAAATAGAATTAAACTAAGGTGTTGTGCGTAACTGTGAGTAGCTTAAGGGTTTTATCTAACTGCGATTCATTTGCTTTCATGTTCAGTTTGCGTAGACCAGTATATACAGTATTGTGTACAGTAGTTTGTGTGTGTGTGTGTGTGTGTGTGTGGACAAAACATAGCACACAAAGTAATCCAGGGAAAACAGGAAGCTCTCATACATCTGTTCCAAGATCAAATTCACCAGAATAAGGGGGCAGACATATTGTAAAGACGGTACAGCAGTTGTTTAATTGTCTTTTCCTTATTTCTCTTGACACAGAGTTGTCAGACTCGAGGCAGCCCCTCTTAAAAACAACGGTCGAAACCCCAATTTAAGAACCAAGGGAACTTTGCCAAAATCTCACAAATTCATAAATATCAGTAAAACGTTTGTATCTTTCTGACCGGGACATCGCGCTGTTTAAATGTCAATAAAGAGCTGGCACTCTCGCTTCGGGCCATTGCACAGATGGTAAACTGGCAAATTGGCAAATACGGCTTCATAAGCATGCAAGACACTAGGACATATCTCACATATATGAAGACACCTACGTGGGCATATCAAACATATGCGGACACCATAACTGTCCACGTCAACATGCACGTGGGCACGGAGGCCGTAGCCACTTCTTCTCCATTTGGATACGATCTTCAAACAAAGGCTTTCGCTCTTGGATTCTGACTTGATTTGATTAGCCGGATTAGTTCGAGTTCTCTCGAGGTTCTCGCACAGCCCTCTCAGGACTTCAGACAACTCGTTACCTTGTGAATTGTGCGGTACTGCCCAAGAGGCCTCACATTTCTTCTCAGGAAACGGTCAAAATAATAAAATAGCATAACAATTCACCCGTAACCTCATACCCGATATAAGATGCTGGAGCCTACCTTGGAACACAGGCACATAGAAATGGGTACAACCATACCTGGCATTCAGATAAATAATAATAATAATAATATTAATCATAATAATAATAATAATAAAAGTGAAACAGTTTATGCACTAAACGATTTTTTTTCCTACTTCCAAGAATAATTCTTAGTACATTATTTTTTATCATCTTTTTAAAGATATGACGAAGAGCAGAAATCAACAAAACTGAGAGTGGGACGAGCCTTTCAGTCTTTGCTAAGTGACTTTTTGTTCGACTACAGCACACTGTGTCAGTGGCAGCTGCCTGCTCAGCTAATTCCATGCGAGACGCGTTAAACGGTAAGGGGACAGCTGGACCACCTGAATTTTATATATATAAATAAGATATATATATAATATATATAAAATATATATATGCATTATAGATATATATTTATATATATAACATCTGTGGCAGACATCGTCACTGACAGCTCAGGAACCAAAGAAACGGCACGCGATGACGAGAGGAAGCAGGACCGTAATGCTGGCACAGCGCAGGAGTTAGATTCCGGGGGACATCCGCTCGTACGATCCTTCGCTAAGTCCAGATGGCTTCATTATTGCAGTGGTTGAAAACGATTTCTTTTTCAAAAAAAAAAAAAAAAAAGTCTTCTCTTTCTCCACAGTTTCAGAGTGAATTGTCTGATCATGGCGTGTTGGATCCAGTCGGCGGCGGGGCCGGCGGGAGCCGAGCGGGATGCGGCCTGTCCTGCCCGCTGTCCGCCCTGTGCCGCCGCGGCGCTCTCACATCCCCGACACGCCGATGCCCATACCGGCCGCGTGGCTCATACACGGCAGAGTCTGTCCCTCCTTCGGGAAGTCATGCGTCACTATCCGCCCATTCTCCCCTCCACTGCCGTTCCGGGTCATTCTGGTCAAAGTGGAGCTCAGCATAGCGTTGTTGATTATTTGCTGAATGGGGAAGAGAGGGACACAAGATCAGAACTGGACAACAACACCGTGATGCGTACATGCGCCTTCTACGGTAGGCAGCTGTGGTGTTTACCGCCATTCAGATCACACATTCATGCAGTCATTCTGGAGCCCCCCCCTGGACACGCAGGGACACACTCGCACACTACAGGCAATTTGGGGACACCGATCCATCTAACCGCAAGCTTTTGAACCGTTGGAAAAATACACCAAGCGTGCCCGTAGGCAGAAATAATTTTCTGAGGTGACCTGCAACCCCTCAGCCGGGTCCCTCTCGGTAGACTGAACACCCAGGGGGGTTCAAACCCATAATTTTACCACCTGCCTGCGTGTCTTGTCAGGAGTGAACAAATTTCAGGGAGGAGGTGTTCAACCCGTAATTTTACTCCGCGCCTGACCCTGGCTGCCAGCTCTCACGCACCTGACAGTCACTGCACTAAATATTCAATAAACGTTCCTTATTTAGGAAATGGCGCTCCATGTTCTGTTAAGCAGCTAGCTAGCTTCAATATTCTGATTCAACTCGCTAGCTAGTTATTTGAAACATCTGAAAGAAAAGCGAAAGCTGATTAATCGTTATTGTTGACGCGCCACAGCACGCAACAAAGAAATGTGTCCTCTGCATTTAACCCATGTGACATTGTGACACAGCAGGGGGCAGCTATATGAGCGCCCGGGGAGCAGTGCTTGGGGACGGTACCTTGCTCAGGGTACCTCAGCGGTACTTGCGGGTCAGGGACTCGAACCGGCAATCTTTCGACTACATGATTGCGTCCCTAACCACTACACCACCTGCCTGCCCGAATAAACATTAAATCTGGGTTGGGGTTGGGTAGGTATTTAAATCTTTACCCCAGTCAGTGTGCACTGATTTTATTGCGAATATAAGGGGAGAAGACAAAAAAGAATGACGTCATTAGGGATGGAAGCTCCTCCTCCTCATGTCAGTGCCTATCACATGACCTCAATATCCAACCTGATTGGCAGAAAATCCCACCAGCAATGTTCCAACTTTTAACAGAAGTCCTTCCCAGGAGAGTTGAGTCAATTATATCAACAAAGGATGCACCAACTGCATAATATTGGTATCAGAATGAGATGTTGGATGTTGATGTGCACATACTTTTGGTCGGGGGTTGGTTTCTATCTGGCTCTGTCCCATGTGTCTTTTCCCTAATTGGCCAGCAGTTCCCTCTGGCCATCCCCCATGGTGCTCCCCCAGCCATAACACTTTTGACTATCACTAGTGTCTGATAGTCCAATATTTCACTTTTAATGATGCAGTTTTCCCCCCATGCTATGAAGGGTACCTTCCAGGATGTCACGGCCTAAGGAACCCAAGGATCAGGGGTGATTCTATGATGTTTTCAAGTTGGCGGGAATAAAAGGGGCTCTTATTCATACAGAGGGGCCAACCTTATCATTAGGCAATGATATGTTTCGAATCGGTGCATACCAAGGGAGGGGGCATTCTGGGGGCCAATCCGCTTTCAGCTGGGGCA
>JAODKK010000047.1:2682703-2696861 GCA_026774405.1 Petrocephalus microphthalmus | reverse complement strand
CACCCCCCCCCCCCCCCCCAGCCCCGAAACACATCCCCAATCACTCAACCCACAAATCAATCGTTAGACAGTGCCTACATCTTAAATTGACATTAAAAATTGATTTTGATTAATTTACTTAGCAGCACTGTTATCCAAGGGGGTATTTCATTGAAAGAGTGGGTTCAGCCAGTCCAGAAACAGCTAGGGTCTTGCTCAAGGGCCCAACAGTAGTCTGCTGGCTCTAGGATTTGAACCAACAACCTTCTGGTCATTGTCAGAGAGTCCTGACCCGACTAGCCACATAGATTACAATTAAACACATTTTTGTACTTCTGCGCAAAGTGTCAAATAGAATTGATAGGTTTATATTTTCCATCTAATCTTGGTGACCCTGCTTTTTTACATATACACATTTTTACATTCCTTTTAAGGTACAGATGTAAATTTATGACTATATATTGAAAGTATTTTAAAGTACACTGTTAAGTTCTCTTTCAAGTAGGATCTGGGATCCTACTTGAAAACCGGATCTTTGGTCATTCCATGCTTCTGGAAGGATTTGTTAATACGCTAAATCAACCTTGACCTTCAAAGGCATGAAAAAAACAACGTGTTTGGCGGAAAAGCAGTCAAATGTGAAAAAAAGGCTTTCTTGTAATGATGGCGGCGACAAGTCAGTACAGCTACTGCTGCTTTGGAGGGATGTTATTTATTTTGACAATTTGCAGACGAGAAGACCTCCAGTCAGCGTAGCTTAATAAAGCCGCTATCAGAGCTGTGCACACACAAGGCCGGTGTCCAGGACCGTGATGCTGTGCCACGACACACTCGGACTCCCAGTAATTCATTTTCATCTCCCTGCTGCCCTTTTTAACGGTCCACCGGCCAGGACCACAGTGAGATATGAGTGTCAGACGCGGTCCAGACGAAGGCAGAGGCGTGGCTTACAATAAGCGGAGGAACGGCAGGTCGGAGGGTGCGGGATGATCTCAGGAGTAAAAGTGAAACCCGGGTATCACCGAGAATCCTCAACACGTCACACCGAAAGACCTCAAGGCACTAAGTCACGGCAACCCGACCACCATCATGTATGGGACGACCTTCCGGAAACCACGGGGCACCACCGTCACATCGCTGGCGCACGTCCCGTTCGGCGAACCACAGAGACACTCGACCCGACGAGACCAAATGTCATCGTCTCCGGTTCCAGGCTCCACCCGCCACAGCTGTAATTACTGTGCAGTGCAACGCCTCTCTGCATATTTAAATGGGTGTACGGTACCCACTTACAGCCACTAACAAATGCCTTCAGGTTGGCAAAATACCAGCATTCAGGAGTTCCTTGCCTGGCCCAGCATATGGCTTATTAGTACCCGTCTTATCAGTTAGGGAATGAGGGGTTTCCGCAGACTTCCTGCTAGTACTTAAATAACATTAACAGATGACACTTGTGCTTTAGCACAGCCGTCTAGTGCATAACTATTACGGATATTATGATGAGACTTACATCCGACCACTTAGAGCCCTGTTTGACTGATGGGCATTAGCCAGGACCTGCATATAGGGAAGTCCATTTGCAGACAGTCGCTCAAAGTACAGACAGTCCAAGGAGGATGCGGCACACAAGCACACACACACACACACACACGCACACACACACACACACACACACAACTCAATGAACTGAATTCCCCTTGGTGATCTCAGCAATTAACTGTGATGACACCCCATAAACACGCCATTTTTATCAGCAGAGAAAAATGAAACCTGTAAGTTGTATCAATTTTCACAATTTAATAGCAAATCAGTATAATTTACGATTCACAAGCGTTAGACCAAAGGCACATGTGGTATATTTAAACAAATACTTGCAGTAGTAAAAATCTGTATCCGTATAAAAGTCCACTTTATATCTGCATAAAAGTCCATTTAAAAACAGCCAATATACGCGTATAGATTTTTTCCCCCCACATACACAAGGAATGGATAAAGATGAATCACGAAGTGGGTGAGAAAGCTACTGAGAGGAGAGAATCTTACATTGCTTTGTGAGGCGATCGACTGAAAATAATCGCGATTTATAAATTATTAAGTGTTAAAAGCGAGTCCGGAGTCCGGCGCCGCACTTTACTGCACGGCTTTGCGTGAAAGAGGCACAAAATATACATCCGCAACTGTCTCCATCGTAAATACAGGCAGCTTATAATAAGTAATTGTCTGCAATTATAGGACATACATTTTAATTGTCTCCTACTGATATACATCACGAAAGCACCATCCGCCGCCATTCGTTACCCTGGGATCTCGATTATTATCCAAAGAGATTCAGGCAATAGTATGGGGGAGGAAGTATTACGCAAAAAAGGGAAAACACAGTTTTACACGATGAACATCGTAATGATCAGATAGGGGGACACCTACTTTTGACACTAAGTCGTACCTGTATTTTTGGGAAAGTGTTCCGATCGCAACAGATCGGAAATCCGCGTACAGAAAGCACTGACCGGGAAAAGATGATTCGGCAAGCGACTGACAAGCGAAACGTAGATAAAATAGGTCAGTACAAACTGAAATGAAATATTAATCAGGGTGGAGAAAATCAGCCAGCTACACAAGTAAAACTTGCAGAGGTCACTTCTACAGTAAAGTATACATGGCAATATCCTAGGCCTATATAAAATCATAAATATCCGGCAGATAAAAATCACAGTTTGGAGTCTCGGCTCTTCCTCACTTCACAGGTAACGCAACAGATTATAAGTGACATTTCGGCGGCGCTCCGGCGTTGCGCTCCCCGTCATGAAAAATACCACGGTGCAATTAAAGGAATTAATAAATAAGCGTAATAAAATGACAAACGAAAGCTGGCATTTGGCGTACTCACAGGCATATGTCATTTCGAAGCTATCGGAGATATTGACCATATCCACATGAGGCACCAGTTTGGGTATATCCTGGTGGTGCAGGAGCGCAAAACGAAAAACCTCATATTCGTGCGAACCGCTGGGAAAAAATCCCCCTGTGTGAGGAACAAAAAATTAGCAAGAAAAATCCACCATTACACATACAAACACGACTACACACTCCACAAAGAAACAGCCATTTACCAGCACAACAAACGCAGGCATCCATGCGAGCTTCCGAAAAACTGCAACTTCTCTACACGTGCATAAATCCCCCCGTGCCATTCAATAGCACACTCACCTATATTTATATTACTTGGAAAACTTGATCCGAGACACACCCCAAGAAAACTGATGCAGAGCACGGCAAAGCTTTGCTGCATGTTTCCTTTCGCATCAGCATAGAATAGAGGAGCCGGATTGCAATCATAGATCTGCTGGTAGATGGATGCGTCTCCCCACGGCGATCGCCCCGCTGACAGCGTCCCCCCGAACAGCAGAGGACTGACTGAAGCGCTCGTCAGCCTGATCTCCTCTCCCTCACAGCGCTATCTTTAGCTGTTAAAGAGCCGTGACTGCAAAGCCCCTACCTACACTCCCCAGAGAGACGGGGAGACGGCGAGAGAGAGCGGGGGGGATCTGCGATTACTACTGCGCCGCCGACACAGATCCGGGATCCGGCCGGGATCTCTTTTTCAATAAGACTGCCGAAAGTCAGTCAGGAGACTTCCAGGGAGATGCTTTCGGGTGGATGCGCCGCGCACCCGGCAATAGGACCGAAGCCGGCTTGTTCAGACTCGAAACTTTTCCACTGGAGCAAAAAATAAAAATAATAAACAAAAAATCAAGTTAAACTACGTACAACGAAATCGCAAATGAAATATGTACTTTAGCGTTTTAATACTAAGCCTAATATTGACTTGCCTTAGCCTAGTCAGTATAGAAAATTAAAAACAGATCTGTTAAAATCGATCATAATAGTTGCACAGATGTTATTCAAACTAATAGTTCTGCAACTTTTTTTCCATTCTTCATTTTTTTACGCATGTCGTTGCTGCTGTATCTTTCCTTTTATTGCGGCTCAGAGCGCCTTTTCCCTCCGTGTCCTGAATAAACGGCAGCGCCGCGTCTAAGCAGATCACAGGCACAGATTGACTAGGAATGAGGCATGTATACTTAATATGAAGGGAGGCCGAATCAAAGGCACTGCCTTAATATAGCACACTGACGGGTCCTCTCCCTTACTAGAGAAGGGTTTGCCTGCTGTGAATGAAATCGCCTGACGGAGGACTCCGTTTTGGCCTCTATCAGTCTGTTTCATGTTGTGGAGAAGCGTCTCCTTTGAATTTCCCGACCTAATAAAATCGTAGATGCTTGTCTGATATCGGTGAAGACGCAGGCTACTTAAGTTTGAGTTTAAGAGAAATTAAGTTTAAGTCTATGAACACCAGACGAATAGCCATAAGCCACACTGGATATATCAATATTTTATATAACTACTAACTCGAACTGCTCTTATCTTTAAATCATAGGAATAGTCAGTCAATTGCATCATTTCTGTCAGTGTGTTCAGTTTCTCAAACCCAGACACCTGCATAAATACCTGTATAAATTCACACACACACACACACACACACACACACACACACACACACACACACACACACGTCTCCATCCCTATCTTTAGTGAGGACCGTCCATTCATTTCCATGGCGAAACACCTTAATCCCAATCACGACACCCTTAACAGCTACCTAACCCTCACCTTAACCATAAGTAGCCAAACAAAATACAAGACTTTTGGCATTTTTCATTTTTTGATTGCATTCACAGATTTGTATAAAATTAAGATTGAAGTAGTGAGGCCTGAAAAAAAGACCTCACTAGTCTGGTATTTGTGAGGATGTGCTATACCTGTGAGGTAATTTCTTCGCAAAAAGCCCCACAAACGGCACAACACTAATAGAGGGGCACCATTCTCGCGCAACAATGATTCGGTAATGCATCCGGTAACTAAAGAGCATCTCTCATATAGACGCTAGCTCTCGCACATTATGCATGCAAACGCGCCGCTTACTTAACAGCTGGTTCTTAAACGCTTCGGCGTCCCCTGGCAGTCACAACTCATGCCGCTGCGGCCAGCTTTTCGGAAATATCGCCAGGTCTCGTCTGCGTTCTAATTTGCATTATCCCTTCCCTTATTCGACAGCCTTTTATCTGTGCATTTACATATCCATGAAGGCCAGCTTACAATAGACGTCACTCTTCTTTTGGTACTAGCTGTAACATGTGAGTCTCGTTGTGTGAGTAACATACATGCTGAGAGAGGGGTGAATGTGTAGTGCCCCCCCTCAAAACTGAGCTTGTTAAACTGTTTCAACAGGGTGGGGAGAATTGAAGTACCTCAATATCCACATGAAACCAACAAACATGGTCTACTATATATATCCACATGACATTTTAACACTCTCGGCTAGTTTTCAGAGGTCTAGAGGCAAGGAAATAGTTTGTCAGTTAATTATTGGCTTCCACAAACAAATCCCGTAAAAAAGGTTCAATTTCTCTGCCTCTCGCGAGCCAGAACCGTACCCAAAATGTATCCGGTTATACGAGTCACACCGAAACGCAACATTCGCAGTTTATCTAATCTTCATAACAGAGCAAACCGCCGCATCGCACTCGCACATAAAATGATTTCAAATATAAGATGGGGAAATAAATTATGTCGAGACTCGAACCAACACGACGCACCTCATATGACAATTAGGGCTGTCCTGACGCTGTCGGTGCTGAGAATGTTGATGATGTGATTTGTGGATAGTGACCCTCTTTAGAGCATTGATACTGCTCTATTTAGAAGGTAATTCGGAGCCCTGGAGGATATTTTACTGAACAGAAGGAAGACCGGACGGCATGCTAAGTGTCTTTTTTGCTAATATAACTGAAAGAGAATCTTAGCCTGCTTATTATGTTACTAGATGCGTAATTGTGGTCCAGTGGGTAGTCTTAAGCCAGCAGACTCTGCGTGATCCTGCATGTCCTTCCCGTGCTTCTCGGGGGCCAGTTAGGCTAAACGGCGTTGCTAAAATCGCCCTGCAGTGCGCGAGTGCATGTGCGCGCTCCGATGTTCAGGCATTCCTCGCGGGACGTCCCCCGTCGTTACAGAGGAGACGGACGGACCAATAGGAGGAGTTTCTGCAGCCTCTCTTCGATAAACTCGGTCAGGTCGAGGGGGACACAGCGCGTACAGCAAAGGTGTTCCGCGAGCTCTCTCACGATTTCACAGTTCCTCGGCTTCCTCTCGCCGCCGTTATCTTCTTAGCCATCTCCTTTTCCCGCCACATCCTACAGCCCCCCCCGCCCCAGCCATAATTCTTTTACAGGCACGATTTCTCTTCATAAACAAAGGTACAGAGCGGCCTTCACTCCCCTGTCTGAGTCTCAACCTTACTTCACATATTTTTCTGAGACACACAGACTCTTATCTTGAGAAATAGCAGCACAGCTTCTAACACTCAAACAATATATTCTCGACTCATTCCAAGCCTCGTAAACTGCTAAAAACTCTTTTCTTTACTCTTGTAAAAAGTTATTGCCACACCCTCGTCCTCTGCTTCCTGGGATGGCTCCAAGCTCAGCTACCCTGTTCCGATAAGCAGATAGTAGACGGACACATGCATCCTTGTAACAGTACCAACCACCCATGTGAGTGCACGTCACTGTAATATCCTTCCTTGGTTGATAATCGGAATACTCATTCTTCCAAAAAGTCAGACGAAAAACTATATTTCATGCACACTGACAGGGGTCGCCTGGGGCAGGCAGGTGGTGTAGTGGTTAGAGACGCAACAGTGTAATTGAAAGATTGCTGGTTTGAGTCCCCAACCCACAAGTACCGCGGAGCAAAGTACTGTCCCCAAGCACTGCTCCCCGGGTGCTCACTTAACTGCCCCCTGCTGTGTCACAATGTCACATGGGTTAAAAGCAGAGGACACGTTGCATGCTGTGGTGTGTCAACAATGATGATTAATCACCTTCACTTCACTGACCAAGACTGGGCGCCCAGTGGGAGTTACTCCCACCATCTCTGTGTACAGATCCAAATTCACATGAGGTGCAGCTTCTATTTGAAAAAACATATGTTGATGTGAACAAATGTCGGATAATCTCTAATATTAAAGACATCATCATAGCATTATACTCAGTAATATGCACGCTTTACAATTAAAACAAAGCATCTCCCAAAATGCACCTTGCCCTGCGGAAACTGCGAAACGCTTCACCGCATCAATTCCCAGCACATTTCAATTTACTGTGAATGATTTGTCCCGCGGTGTTTCGCTCCTGAGTGTAATATAACCGTGTGACATATGCTATGTGTCTTAATTCCATGTCCGAGGAACTGGATCAATCACCCTCCCCCCCCGACAGCTTATACCGACCCGGACTGCGTCGCACGGCACCGGGGAGTCAGAATCGCGGAAGAAAGCGAGCTCCGGGCTGACGAGTTAACCTCCGAGGTGGGGGGTGGGCAGGTTACATAACCCCCCCCTTTGAAGTGCTTTCTGCACAGCGGGCTAAACGCCTTTGCTGAGATAGCAATCAGGCTACGCCGACTAGCTGTCGACAGCTGTCTTTAATACCCGTGTCATTTGTCGCATCCATTTCCCAGATCCATTTGCCCAGGCAATGTGCGGCTTCAGTCCGACCCAGGGAGAGCAGGGCACACGGCGGGGGACACACTGGATGAGACGCAAGACCGCCACGGGGCAAACACTCACATAGGCAATCATACATTATGGGCAATTTCAGACACCAATTTAACTAAATGATGTATCTGCGGACTGCGGGTGGAAAAACGTGGGAAGCCAAAAAACACGAGGAGAGCATCCAAAATCCACACACACATGCTCTTACAGACAGCCAAGAGTGGGAATCAAACCCACAACACGCTGGCGGCGGGTCATCGCAGCACTAGCCACAGAGCCGCCCATGCGGGAGCACCAAAACACCCCAAATGCTAGTACTTCGAAATATTTAACTTGTGAAAAATGCTGAGGAATATAGTAATAGCAAAGCGCTTAAAATGGAAAACAAGCGGATCAAGTCAGAGTCTTATCCTGAAGCCACGCACGCTGAAATCTTGGACCCATTCTAAATTCCACAAATACAGCAGATAGCAGGACTGCCCCCCAAAAAGGGGGGGCAATTATAGGAAGTAATTTATTTTAGATGCAGTACTTGGAGGCCAGTGCCGTCCCCCCGGGATGCACTTCCTTGGTGTTTGGTGAGGCCAGAGCATCAAGAGGACTTTAATGCTCAGAAACTCGGTGCCTTAAATATCCGAAATAATGCATCACCTGTGAGTCAGGGGGAGTCTGTGTTATTAAAACAGCAGCAGGGGGAATTTCCTAATAAGACAGAAAGCACACTGTAAAAAGAAGATAACAAGGCACAGTATTCCTTTCGTTTTACTTCCTCCTGCCACAACTGTCACATCACAGCTTATTTACTCCCAAATAAAACGTGCGTGAGTTTGTCCTGTGAAATTTTTTAGATACAGATGCAGATTTCGCAGAAGTGGGGATGACAGGATCCCGGGCGGCGCCGTCAGATCGCGTCCCGCAAGTACCGGCTGCGCCAGCCTCCGTGCCGCGCGACTGACGGGGGAAGGGTGGAGGGTGTCCCATTACCGCGCGCCTTGAAGTGTGCCACGACATTTGTCAAAGTCTCACACGATTAATAATATCAAAACGGAAGCAGGGCGGCGGCGCATCTCGCCGTCTAATGCCGGCAGTCTGCTCCACCGTCAGTAAACGCAGCATCAGTGCACCATGGCGATATGGGCTGTCGAGCCCCCCCAGCAAAAAAACAAGGACCTCTGCATCTGGGAAGTGCAATGGTGGTCGAAATCCATGTGGCACCCTAAGGAAGCTTTACCCCAGACCCCGCAAACCATCCAAGCCGAATTTGTCTCGTTTACCTGTCCATGAAGTCAGTCAGACGGGTGACAAAGCAAACCCATATGGGTGGGGCATAGTTGGCGATGGTTAAAGATGTAAATGGAAGGCGCCCCCTCCTGGGAGTTCAGCCGTCTTGTCTTTGCCAGGATCTGCTACTGGGGAGGTGATGATGATGCCACTGAGGGCCTTGTGACACACTGGAGAACATCCTAGATGGTTCATGGGTGGTTCATTAGCGTGTCACTGCACTGCCAGCCATTCCGACTGCAGGAGAAGCAGAACACGGAGATAAAACCCATTTCCAGAAGCGAAAAGAGAGAAAACCCCACTGCAGGCATAAAATGCAGCCATAGCAGGGATAAGCACTCCACACACAGCCACCGTTATGGGCTTTTGAACTGTCCGCTCTCTAATGTGAAGTTATTAGCTTAGCCACACTCAGCTGTTACAGCCCAGGAAGAGCAAGGGGGGGGCACAGTGTAACCTGCTGCCCCGAGGCTTAAATACATCGACAAGTTAAGGTTACTGCATGTTACTGCATGCCATTTCCACCAAGGTTCTAATTCACCCTTTTCATTGCACGTACACGGCATCCCCTCATTGCTATGGGGAAGGCCAAGGAGGGCTGTAACACCGAAGCTAACAAACATCTATCATTAGCCGTTAATCAAGCCGGGCGTGCGATACTTAATAATTCACAGAGGCTCAGTCATGAACGAATCCGGGGTGACACCGAGTGGCTTCGCTTAGCACAGTCACAGGGGTCTCGGGAACACTAGGGAGAGGTGCATTTGATGACTGACAGACAGACAGACAGAGAGATGGAGAGATGGAGAGATAGATTACACCGTGTGTTGCTCATTTGATTAATGGATGTTCTGTGAACGAGCACGGAGGGTTCTGGTCCATTAGGACAGATGCAGCAGGGCGACCCGTTGTTGAGTCTAACGGCCGCAGGGAACGCCGAGGTGAAGAGCGGATGGGAGCTGAAGTGTGAGGAAGCTTCTCATCGCTCAACTAACGGGCAGAGCCAAGTCCATCTCTACCCTTATAAACGCAAGGAGACATAGAGAAACGGCGAAATCGAGACTGACGGCGGCCACACGACCCTCCACTTGACGGCTCTATCAATATTATAATTCCATAAATGCAATTAATTGTCAGTAATTGAATGTAGCACAATGAGATCAAATGAAGGCCAGCAAATGACTTTAGTCCAGTGATGAGGACCAAGATTTCCAAAGTTTCTCTTCCTGCACTGTTGTGAAAGACTATCCATCCATCCATCCATCTTCCAACTCCTTACCTGATACAGGGCCATGTTTATTAAGAAAAAAAGCATTAATTACATATAACTGCTCTTTCATCTTAGGTAATTATGAGTACTAAGTAGGAGTACTTGTCTAAGGATCATCAGGATAACCACTACTTGTTTAGCGACTACCTCAGTCAGCTACCGTGGCAGTGGTAATAAAAATTCATTTTCCGACTGATGCGAGTACTTACTCCAGACAGCAGCGCACAGCTAAGTGGGAGCTGAAGCAGAATCAGGGGTGTCAGAGTGGCACAGAAAACAAAGAATTATATGTAAAATTGGATGGCAGGGGCAAGGTGACATTTTGTCAGGGGGGGCCCGAATTTCTAGCTACGCTCCTGAGTAGAATGTCAGAAATGTTGTTAAAAAAACTCCACTTTCTGAAGGTTAAAAGAAATCGAGTGCGGAAGGCTGACGTAAAGTCGTAAGCACAGTTGCGGTCGCCCCGAGGCTGACAAAGTCCTCCCCACAGGATCCAACCTCCTTTTTTCCTGCAGGTTGCCTGTCCTAGCAGTGACTGGTAGTAAATATATTTTAACTGTAGTTAAGTGCCTCACATTTCAATTAATTGCATTATCTGATTGTTTTATCATCCGGCAGAGATCTTCCAAGCCCAAGATCAAATGCTTACATCTGGGTAAAAGCAAGAATGGCATTAATTAATATGAAAAATAAGTGCTTTTATCATTCTATGGCAATTATGCTCTATAATTGTCATTAATAGGCTCAATTTGTTAATTACGTTCTCATGACTTGATTTATCAACTGAAACATCCACCGATCTTCCATCGACTTATCTATCACATGGTCAAGTGATCGACTGAAACCAAGTTAAAAGGGAACAAAATTCTATTCCATTCTTCCTCTAACCACAAATCCAGGTCAGGGCTGCCGGAAGCCAATCTCAAGTCACACAGGGCACTAGGCAGAAGTACACGCTGGAAGGAGAGCCAGTTTATCACGGCGAACATACACGCACAGCCTGGAGAATTTAGAGATGCTAATTAGCCCCGCTGCCTCTGGCCTGCAGGGTGAAACCGGAGTACAGGAAACCCATCTAACACGGGGAGAATATGCAAACTGCACATATGAAGACTAGAGGTGGGATCTGAACCCAATCCATAGTGGTGCGAGGCTATAGTGCTATCATGCTACACAAATTGCAAAGATTTGGTAACACTTTACTTGTAGAGGCACAAGTAACTTAGTAACTCAGTTACTACCCAAATACAAACCATGAACAAATATAGTAACTGTATAACGCATAAACCGGTTCTTAGGCACAGACTGGAAATCTTTTTTTATTTTTTAAATTTAATTCAGGCCAAGCGTTAAATGTCTGCAGAGATGATGCCCGGTCCGCACCTGTCCCTGTTGAGGGGTTTGCACCTGTCCAAAGCAGCAGGTCTTTAAAGCCGCCATCTGGATACACCACACGGGGGAAGCGGCGTAGATGCACTGAGCAGATTACAGGGAGCCGCGATGCTCCGATGGCTTTTAAGCACTTTACAAGAAAGAGAAATTTGTTTGATTTGCTTCAGTAAGCTCTTAACTGCTTCTCCCAGTCAAGGGTGCAGAGGGGCCTGGCACATATCCTAGGCAGGACAAGGCAGGAGAGTCGGGGTTATGTCAGCACATACTCTGGGGAGTATAGATGCCTAAATGCATGCCACTAGACCGTGGGAGGGAAATTGAGCAGAACATGCAAACCCCACAAACGCAGAGCAGGGGTGAGACTGAAGGGGACACTATAGGTCTGCCACACGAAGTATAAGAGCTTCTTAAACCTTTTTGGTACTGTATATGTGCGTTACGGTATACTGTGGGGTTAAATGGGGGTGAATTTACAATAAACTTGGCCGGCATGTTGGAGGAAAAAGTCATCGGGGTTAAATCACTTTAGGAAATATACAGCGACCCCCCCCCCCACTCGGCACATACGTCTAGAACTGCACAGAAGGCTTTTTCCAGTTCATTTAATAAAAACGCCTAATGATTGCAATTGCCTGGCTGTCTGATCCAATCGCTATAATTTAATAGGGGGGAACGACATGGCCAGAAGGGGGAGGGGGGGGGATTTAAACCATGGAATTACTGCGGGGGGGAGACGTGGGTACATCGCATCTGTAGCGGCAGAACATAAGGCATCAAAATAACAACTCCAGCCTAAATAAGCCTATAGAGAGGCAGACATGGCAGAGATATTACAGATGCCAACACTTCTAATTGCCATTTTATATTTCGAAGAGAATAAATGGAGGGATTCGGAATGGAGTCAGTAATATATTAATGAATTCCTCACCAGCTGAGCTATTCAAATGTTATTGTTGTCATTATTAAAAAATGTCATGCATTTCAGGGTAAACTTTAGTGTCCTTACCCATACACACATGCACACACCCCTGTACGACATACCATGGTAAGTCTACACCAACATTACACAGTTAAAGTACTTAATAACATTTAAATTAATTTCTACTTTTGATCGCTTCACTTATTACCAATCAATATGCAGAGAGTGCCGGGTGTCATGAGATTGTGAACACAACAATACACAACTTTAATTTACCCCTAAGATGTTTTTATGACTCAAATGATCTTGCTGAACTACTATGCTAGATGGTAGGTGTAATCGTTGAATTGCTTACTTACTATTTTAACAATTAGGTATATTTTCATTTAATTTTAATTAGGCATACCTTAACTTACATGCTGTCTTCAGTATACCCTCCCGTTTACACCCCTCCGAGTTTCTGACATTTCTTGTTTCAACTGGAAAACGGACTTTTTGCAATTTTGATTGCACTACGAGTTCGCACGTGTTTTGCCTCAAACCTGAGGGATTGAAGTCTACAGAGCAAGTTAAGGCTGGTCGCCCGCCTCCTGCTGGTACAGCGCGAAATAGCGCCGCATTTGCCTGGGGCACCACACCCAAATAACTATTACCCGAATTACTTAAAACGTCTATACATTATTAATGGTTTATAATACAGAAATATCTCGATGAAAGAAAGTTTATATCTGCAATACATTCATACTGATCCCATTAATGTGGTAGATATATTTAATTTTACAAGATGGCAATTTAACGCGAAATCCTAAGGATAAAAAACACAGCCAGTAAAATGGACTCCTCTTCTCTGAAAGAGTGGTGGCTCCTACTTGGCCTGTCTATTAACCGGCAGCTTTTCACGCCGCAAGAGTAATTTGTGTTGTACCTGATTAAATGCTCAAAGGTTCAAGTAGCCAATCAGGAAACGGGGGAGAGTAACGGGGTAGGGGCTACCGCGATTGTAATTTGCTGTAACTAATGTAAATTGGATAGCATAAAGGCAATCAGTAGTAATTTACTGAGCCTAAATGCAGATTAAATTGTTTAATATATACCGTAAGGTTATTTGTCCCCTTCCCTAGCACAGAAAACCTCGCCCGACCCGGTGTTTAACATTTCCCTTGTTAATACAGAATACGGTCCTTTTCAATTCGGCAACACAGCTCCAGTAAATATGTTCGCAGTCAATATATTGATTAAGTAAAATGCCTTCATACCACGACCAAGCACTACAGGCTGGATGGATACTTTTTTCCACTAATTATCCAATCGTATTATATGCCCTTTTTATTTAAATTTGCAGGACAAGTAAAACCAAACGGGAAAACAATTTTACATCCCAAATTGTTCTATAAACGTGGCCAGCATGTTCATTCATTAATTCATTCAATCATTCATTCCCTGGTGAGCCCAACACGTAGGGTCTTCTCTCCGGTGGAAATAGGCCTGCCAAGCCTGCAAATCCTGTCAGGGTTAAGGGGATAAGGCATGCCTTAAGTGTCCTATATTCCAAAAATAAAAGCCGGTCTAGGGAGATTTAAAAAATCTTTTTGATGCAATCTGTGAAACTAGCTTATTTGGCAAAATTATGATATATATATCATAATTCCATCCATCCATCCATCCATTTTCCAACCCGCTTATCCGTTCAGGGTCGCGGGAT
>JAODKK010000047.1:2662151-2674037 GCA_026774405.1 Petrocephalus microphthalmus | reverse complement strand
GTTAGCACGGCTTTGCTGCTCTCCCGCCTGGAATGTTTCTGCAGAGCTCTTTTCCTTTACAGATGGTAAAGTTAGCATGGCTTTGCTGCTCTCCCACCTGAAATGTTTCTGCAGAGCTCTTTTCCTTTACAGATGGTCAAGTTAGCACGGCTTTGCTGCTCTCCCGCCTGGAATGTTCCCTTACAATTCTCCATTTTTATTATGATGGAGTTTTTTGACCCTGACCAGGAAAAGCCCACAGAATATGGATGGATTATGGGCTGTAGGGCTACCCCAGTATTGCTTTTGGTTTACTCTTGGTTACTGAATATTACACGAAGAACTATAACTTATTTTTTCCACGTAATTTGTACTCCCTATTTGGGGTAGTAGAATGAGATAATTATTGATCTCTGAGGGGATAATTGTTTTTCACCCATCTTGCTCTATCTACAGAGGGCAGCAAGTTTGGGAGTCACAGGAAAGGGGCAGCGATCTTGAATTGCCCATGGAGCTGGGGGTTAAGGGTCTTGCTTAAGGGCCCATGGACTTGTGGCTATTCTGCAGAGTCCAAGCTCGAGCTGGAGACCTTCTGGAGACCTTCTGGTGGCATGGGACACTTAGCCAGCCGAGCCACGCGCCTAGTCTTTCACCAGATATAAAAAGTTATACTGTGAACATTACTGTGGTTTCGACTCTGCGATTACGAGCTGGCACGTAGCATGTCTCTGTCTGCTCACAGAAACAGTAGCCCCCGTGTCGCCAGCTTTATAAATTCTTAACATCTTTTATCCAGTTCGAAACCAAATGGCCTGTCAGTTGTAGAAAAAGGCTGAAGGTGAATTAGAAAGAGAGCCATACTCGAGCAGAGGTTCCAGCCCTCTGAGGAAAGGCTGGAGGATTCATATCGATGTGGTCAGTCTAAGGAAGGGCTCACTGTGGACCATTAGGAATCCTCGTGCTGGTCCTTTCCCAGAAAAATATTTCATTACGTTACGCATTGCACACACAGTTCACTCAGAAGATACTGATTTGCCAGTTTGCGGTTACTGACCATTAAGAATTAAATTCAAACAGAAGTGTTTAATACTTGTATTTGGAAATGCTTTGTTGACTGTAAATACTATGAAGAAGGAAAGTGTGTGGTGTGGCTGTAGTTTCGCAAAAGAGCAGCAAAAACGATTAAACATGCTTACTTAAAACTTTTAGAGTGATATATTAACTAATCCTCCCATCCATCCATCCATCCATCCTCCACTCCGCTCATCAGAGAATCTTGTACTGAGAACTAGTATAACTGTTCATTTTTCTGCACAATTTGCTTCCTCTTCATTCTTTCTCCAGATACACTTTTATTATTAAAGTACCAATATTACCTACATGAAACATTAAAGTACAGCAGTGAAATGTGCCATGTCTTTGCAATATGTTCCATCCCTGAGCCTCTATACAGCAGCTATATGGCCAGGACCAAAGAACATCACTTTGTTCAAACAATGGTTAATGTGATTAGTTTGAATGAGAACCCGAGATAAACACATTCACTTATATACCTTACATTGTCCCCAGTAATGACTTGGCATTACGGCTAATGTGTCCCCTGCCTTTTGTCTGATTTATTGACTAATTATTGACTTCCAGTGGACACAGACAAAACACACAACTCCGCAAATTTCAACATTTCAAAATTGTTTAATCTCTGCTGGGTAATGTTCTGCTGGACTACTTTCTGAACCATAAAATATGTTTTAAGTGTAAGCTAGCCTCAGCGCTTGGCATATAACATTCTTAATGTTTTCTGTAGAGCATATTTTAGACCAATTATGTCCTAGAAGTATCCTGACACCTACAGTATATGTTTAGTAATAGTATATAAATGTCATATGGTATCAGCTGGATCTTTGTCATGTTTATGCTACACTAACCATATTTACTGTATCTGTTTATCTTTGTTGTTTTATTCCATAGTTAATTATCTTTGTCCTTCATTCCTGTTGTTTATTCATCGAGTGCATTAATAAATATGAAATTTTAACATGCTTCGGTGCTGTTAATCTGTAAATTAATTGGCTCGTTGAGACAGATTTGTAATAATAGCCACACTTTCTGAGTCTGCAAATTGACGTGCTGGGCCACTAGCTTCGAGTAAGTTACTCTTAACACCGAACAGATCGCGCAAGGTTTTAAACGTATCGATCCAACACTTCAGACACGTATTCTGTGATTTGCAGGGGTTCCTGAGTACAACATCCACACATCCATGCTTTCGATTGCCCGTTTTTAATAACTGGTTTATTTGTTTCAGAGCTGCAGTATAGTCGATTCCTCTGCATCACGCGGGCATAAGAAATTAAATGCAGATTTTTTGGGAGTTTTGAGAAAGCCAGCAGACGACACACAAAAAATACATAAATACATGAAATATATGTATGGTGCTGGTGCTGGTCTGGAGGCCTCTCACATGATCTTTGTGTCTCACTTTTCTCATATATTTTCGCTTCGCTTTAATCCGCTCACCAAGGGGACTAAAAAATTTTACACGATGTGGAAGGGTTGGCCGCATACAGTGACGATCATAAAAAAAATGACATACGCATAATTTTATGCAAACCGAGAAAACTTTTTAAATAGAAGCCTGAATTGTTCTGTAGTTGTACATCGTAAATATGGCCCCCACTCCTGCCCTGAAATTGTGGCCCCCTTGTGTTCAGAAGCTATCAGAGGCCAGTGGCCTGAATGCTTCTTTGTGCTGGGGCTGAAGGCTAACCCTCAGCGGCTTTGCTTTAAGTCGAAGCACAAACCTTCACAAGCATCAAAGGAAATTTGTCCATTTCTGCTCCCGAGTGATCTGTCACATGTCCCACGAGGGTTGGTAGTTGGTTATTGTTTGCGACTTATTTAAATCAGGCTGGGGCTGGTTTTTCCCTCAAAACATGCATAATGAACAGATGTTTGCTCAAACCCAAACACCGATGATGTTTAATTCAAGCGTATTTTAGACTTATGAATGTAAAACATTACCAGTATGAATAGAAAGAGGAACAGAGGAGACGGGAGTTCAGCTCTGTTTCCCAGTCCGGTCCTTGGGGACTCAAAGACAGTCCACGTTTTTGTTCCCTCCCCTTTTTAATACTTTAGTCCAAAGTAACTCTATTTATATATTGGATATAGTATAATATCACTGCTACGCTGACACTCTAGCCTGTGTTGTCACCACCATTAGTGACTGAATCCAAGTGTCAAACCATTGTGAACGTTTATGATCACAAATAACAAATAAGGCACAGGTGAAGTAACTAAAAGCCAATGAACTACGGAAACAAGAAGAACTGAAACTGAAAAAACACAAGGAGAATCAGAACTAGGAAGATAAAGAAAACAGAATGACCAATGGCACAAGGAGGGGAAACTTAGAACGGGAAACTCAAAAAATACGAACAGCCTCAAACCCATGACCCGAGTGATAATTAAGCCCCACACTCAGCCCACTGAGCTATATAGCATTCCAGGGAGGAAGGGAAACACTAGGGGCTTAAGGGGCAAGCGACAAGGGGGAGGTCTGGATGGCCAGCGACACCTGCTGGCCAAATGGGGAGGAGACACAAAAAGAAGGGTTGGATGGGCACCGACCCTGACAGGCTGGAGCCCATCTCAGAAGCTACAGGCATAAGGCAATGAATATCCCAGGATGGGGCTTCAACCTATCACAGGGCACACTCACACGCTATTCACACCTGTGAACAATTTTAAACAAAATGGAGCACCCAAAGAAAACCCCACGATGACATGGAGAAATGTGGAAACACCACACATGTAGAGTTGGGATGGAGGCTCAAACTCTGGTCTCCAACTCTCAGGCAATGGCAAGCTTTCATTAATGAGCAGATCGCTCCATCCAAGCAAGGGACACGGGTTTGCTACGTAGTGTAGGTCTCTAAGTACCTCAGGGCCTTTCTCACAAGTAGCAATGAGAGGGAACTTGAGAATGACAGATGGATCGGTTTGAGGGCTACAGTTCTGCAGGGCTAAGTGGGTCTATTGTGAGGAAGTGGGAGACTAGTCATCAGAAGAGACTTGGGATTTACTGGTCATTCTGGCCTCTGTACTAACCTATGGTCATGAGCTGTGGATAATGATTGAAAGAACATGGGTTATTTGAGATTATTAAGCAAGGTTACCATTCTGTGACAAGATGAAGTGAGGAATTCAGAGGTCGGAGGGGAACTGGAAACAGAACCACTTTAGATGGAGAGGAGTCAGTGGAGGCGGTTTGGGCCCCTGGTCATCTCTCTAAGGAGCTGTTCCGATCATGTCATCCTGTATGGAGGCCCCGGGGCAGACACAGGACATGTTGCAGGAATGACATCTTCCAGCTGACTTGGGATATGCCTGGGGACCACCCAGAAGGAGCTGGAGCCTGTGATTGCGAAGCAAGAGGTGTGATGTGACCCGCTGGGCATGCGGGGCACACCGGGAGAGGCTGAAGGCACATAGATCCGTGATTGGTACGGCTGCACGATATCACACCTCCATTATATGGTGCACAACAGGGATTCAGATGACAACTATACGGGTACTATAGGGGCATTCACTTACGCCCACAACTTAGTGAGCAGATTAGCAGTATGCCTAAATTATTAATGAGATAAAATGATAAATCCATTATTTGTATGAGTACAGGTGCATAGGAATTTATCTCATCGCCTGCCCCATACATAGCTTGGGGGGAGAGGGTCGCAGTGCAGGGTCAGTGCACCCTACAGGCATGGCACGTCGGGGGGGAAGATGGGAGGGGCAGGCAGATACATGACGGCCGGGACATGGCAGCGCCATGCGATTACATCACAATGCATGCGATTACATCACAATGCATGCGATTACATCACAATTTGATACCTCGCAGCCCCTGGTGATTAGCGTCACATTGGGTCAGGCAGGTGCCTTTTTATTCAGCCAGCCTGATACAGGCTTGCTAACAAGCTCTGGATCGATTTATTCATTTCAGACTCCCCAATACTGTCCAACAACCCAGAGGGAATCTGCTCATATCATAATGAGATAAGTGCAAAAGAAAAAAAATGCCAAATACTTTTTCACGCTCTTATAGGTAGGAGCAGATAATTGAAGATGCCGGCGCCCCCGATCAGGGGCCGCGCGAGGAGTGCCCCAGGGCTCTACCAGACACCGCCCCAGCGCATAAGCACACGCGTCAGCCTCTGTGATTTGATCTAATTTGTACGTCTGCCAGGCGATCCAGAGCCTCGTGTCTGGCAGGCTGGAACTCAGAAGCCAGCTAATTGCCATGTTTAAACTAATCTGAAAAGCTCACCCCCCTCTTGCTGCCAGAGAGCATTTGTTTCCCTCAGTCGGTCGAGCTCGGCACTCGCTCCCCACGCATGGCGGGCCGTCACAAAGAGCACTGGCCAAGCGCTGGCCTCTAACCGTGGGAGGCGGCCGACACAGAGCAGCACTGTAAATCACTCCCATTTCTGGGGACACAGTAACACACAGTACACTCGAGTAGGTCTCTCTCTTATTGTTAAAAGATATTCTCCTTGGGTCCTATCCTCGGGAGAGACAGGATGCCTCCCAATGTTGACTGAAGCTGTGATGCGCTGTTGCGGTTACATCCCGCAAGTTGAGCCTCCTTGACGGCACACAGTCGGCCTTTGATAGCTTCCCCTTCCTTAAACCCAGGCTGAACCTCTCCAACTTTTCGTCTTAATGCATATTGTCCCTCTACATCCTCATCAAGTTCTGGTGCCAAGGCTTAAACAAGTATACTACTTCACATTCATGCATAGTACCTTATTTTGTTAAGCTATCATATTTAATCCGGCACAATTTTTCAGTTGAGTTAGCAGTTAAGGCTAAGAAACCTAAAGCCACGTTTCTGTCACGTCCTGAAGGGAAGGTACAACCCAAAAGCAGGCTGTGGTGCAGACCAAAACCCCAGACTGAGGACTTAAACACAGCAGAGGAGTACAGGCACAGAGAGGCAACAATGGCAGAACTGGAGAGCACAGGACTGGGAAGCACTTAAATGCAAGACTAACAAAGAGGCAAACGAGAGGCAGCTGTGAATGGTTATCATGAGGGCAGGAACAAGAGGCAACACAAAAAAAGCATCAGGCATGGCTTGTTTAGAGCCACGCCCAAGGGAAACACAGGGATCGCACAGGTTGGGTGGGGCTGGACATGACAGTTTCTGTCCTGTCCCACAGCAGGATAGAACAGGTCTACTGTGGAGCTACATTTATGTTGGTGTCAGTTTTGTGCCATTCAGCTATGTTGACTCCCTCTGGTTCAGTAGGAGGTTTTTTGGATGAAGCCTTTGTTCTGGTGTGCATCACATGGAAAGCAGGAGCCCAAAATTCAGCCTTTTTGTCTCTCTGTGAAAGTATTGTTTAGTGGCTTTGAGACATTATGTTCCTCATCAGAGATTTCGTGGGTGGCTTTAAGCATCTCAATTTTCCTTTGTGTAGCTGCAGTGCAGGTTTTCGGCTGAAACCCACTGCCTGCAGCCTCACATTTCAGCATCTCTGCCGTAGAAGATGGTTGGATTTATTTGTTCTTATGCCGTTAAGCCGTCCCTCCTGTAGCGACTGACTGACTTCAAGCCTGTCCGACAAAACACGACCTAAAATATGGAGATATACCAAGCGGAAGTTTACTAACCCTGACCCTTCATACATTACATTTATTTAGCAGAGGCTTTTGTCTAAAGTGAAGGCGCACAGATCTATCAGTCAGTCCCTGAGGGATTACAGTGAAAAAGATATGTTTTAGAAGGGCTTTAGTGCTATCCATCCACCTAGGTCGTTTTGCTAGGAGTTGCCTAGTTTTGCAGATATGGGGGACTTCTCTCAAAAATAATGGGCCTGAACGGCATCCATTCTGTGGCGATTAAAGTGCTAAAAATGACACAAAATTCAACAGCAATGTCTCTTAACAAAAATCATGACCCGGTTACTCATGATAATCCACAGACTTCTTAGCGAGCAGTTTAATGCAGGAGCTATTTTCTTTCTACCAAACTCCACACAGCTGGGAATACATACTAATCATATCACTGCACAGAAGAAGGTTCTGAGCTGCTCGTGCTCGTATCCTTTGCGCAGTGAACAAACTATATAGGATAGAATCTTTAAGTAGTGAGGGTCAGTCTCCTTAAACAGAGATTTAAACCAGAAACACCCTCCCACTTCCAACCACAAATATGTGATCTCATAAATAAGTCAGCAGTAAGGATTGAGAGAGTTTAATGCCCCTGAGTCAAATGATAAGGGCAGCGTTTTGTCAATTATCGAAATGTTCTATGGACCCCCCAGAGAAAACACCTACTTTAAATGAGCCAATTAGAGGCTTCTCTCCTTATAAAAGTTTCCTAGTTGCTTTTGTAAGACATGCAGTGCAGACATACAGCTGTGTTTGGCTCGAAACGATACTGTATGACTCACCTCAACTCTAACCCACTCAGCTCACGCACACGGATCAAACCGGTTCCAAAGTGAGGACAGGAAAGCGACGATGTTACAAATAACTATGATTAATGCTGATTTTTTTAGGGACACAAGCAGAATCCCAGCATGACTGAGGAGCAGAGTCCATAAGTTGTTATGTGCCGACGGGTTTTTATTAGAAAAACGTCTTATTTTGAGAAGCATTCGGCTTGTGATATGCAATCACCACATGCTTTTCTGGACTTGGGAAATTAGCATGCTAATTTGCCTTTTCTTATTTTCCATCGCTGTCATTTCCTAGGGTGGCCTATCTGATGTAACTGATGATATTATTCTACCCAGATATCCATCGATCCATTTTCTGTAACTGCTTGTCCTATTCAGGACTGTGGGGGGGTCCAGAGCCTGTCCCAGATACTGTTGGTCTAAGGCAGGGAACAGCCCAGCATAGGACATCACAGGGTGCACGCACAAACACATGCACAATTTGGTAACTCCAATTAGCCTCAACATAGTATTGGATTGTGAGGGGAAACCGGGGTACCTGGAGGAAGCCCCATGATGACACGGGGAGAACATGCAAACTCCACACACACACACGGAGTCATGGCAGAGACTCAAACCCTGGTCCTAGGGGCATGAAGCAACTTTGCTGGCACCACCATGCCGCCCTCTTATATCTGGATATTCACAAGAAATTTTAGTAAAACACAGAAAGCGATCAATGGTTAAAGAGTTAAAATGTTCACTTTTTGATGCACTATTCACTCAATTGGCCAATTCAAATTTTTGGTGCCAGGCAATGCATCTAATTTTAAGCTTGTTACAGAATAGCAGCCTGCCGTAACACTAAATGCAAAAGCATGTTACTGATCTGTTCATTTTTCATATGTACACAGGAAGATGTCTGCAGAAGAATCTGAACGTGGAGAGGACCTATTTGAGACCATGCAAATCATGATCATGTGGTGCAGATTCGGAACAGGAAACAGACGTACAAACCTAGCACCAGATGATACAGCATTCACAGGAGAGCAAGCTTGCCTGCACCAACCATATGGACATCATCACGGAGACATCAAACTGTATCAGAGTACCAGAATCCATTAGCCTGGATATGGAGATGGAGAGAAGGCATGCAAGACAAAACAGCAATGACTGACAAAAGGCTGTTTCCAGAGATAATTATTCATAACCAATAAATGAGCATTACCACCAAGACTCAGACTCGTGTACTCATGTACAATTTCTAAAGCTAGGAGTTGGCTGTTCCATCTAAGGCAGCTCAGGAGGTTTAAAGTGTCACCAGCCATTCTCAGAGCCTTCTACCGAACATCCTCACCACGGGAATCACAGCCCGGTTTGGTAACTGGCCTGGACTGTAAAGCTCTACAGAAGATAGTACATTCAGCTGAATGCACCAGCAAGGCTGATCTGCCCCCCTCCTGTAGGACATTTACCTCCAAAGATGCAGGAACATATTTGCCAAAATCTACAGGGACACAACCCACCCGTACAAAAACCTTTCAGCTCTAGTAAGAGCTTCTGCTGTGTCAGTGAGAACAGAGGCTCAGGAGGAGCATCTACCTTCAGGCCAGCAGATTGCTTGATATCTGATGACACTTTAATTCGCATCCCCTCCTATCTATGTACCTCACACTTTATTAGACCTGTCTTAGGCCTGTCACCGGTTTTAAGGTGGAGCTGACCATCTCACCTTTCACTGCATCTGGTGGTTTGACACTATCCTTTCCATGTGACCCATACAAATTTAAAAACCTATTTGTTTAATGGTCACCTCCTAGATTCCGGTTTAATGTGTCTTTGGCCATATTAATTATCATTTCTACTATCAACAGGCAATTTCCCAGCCATAAGTTATGTTTGAGGCCAAGACATACATAAATGACTCATTGTTGAAGTGTAGAATGTTTGTTCTCTGGGTTTAATGCGATTACTGTAACTGTTAACGAAAACATCCTGCTTTGAAAGAATCTAAAACTGGAATATCGATTGTCGTTTTCATTTAAAAATGATGAGGAAACAATCACATCGTGTGCTATGCACCAAGAACTGGCTCTTTTTTAACGTTCGGTATATATTTGTGTTGATAGCTCAAACTCAGAGTTAAATTAAACTCGTGATGCACGTAGTCTATTGGCTGGCTGCATTTTGTACACTGTTGGAAATTGAGAAATCCTCATTTAATCTGTGCTTATTATGGGGCGTGAGGCAAACGTGTGGGCCTATAGCGGAGACCCTGATGCTACAGAGTTATTATGTGGAAGCAGAGGATAAAAATAGATTTAGCACTCAAGCTAAACAATGCCAGCCTGTTACATTAATCAGAAGGATTTCCAATTGCATATTCAGCTCTCTCGTTGCCAGACATCTAGCAGGTGCTTTCCGGGATCACGGCCTGTAATGTCAATTTAAAAACAAACATCTCCCAGACTACAGGATTTCGACAGTCTGGTCTTTGATCAGACTCTGAAGTCACACGTGCGGTAATATTATGCTGGCAGGGTGGCTCAGCGACTGGCAATGCTTCCCACAGCTCCAGAATCACAGGCGGAGAGACGTTCAAGTTCATCTCCTGCTACTGTATACAGGATCACTGGACTTTCCCATTGATACTGGACAACAGATCTCTAAATGGAAAAACTATTGTCGGCAGTGGGCAACTTTTTCCACAATTGTCCAGATCCAGATGAGATGCCCTTTGTCTCAGCTGGTTGGAAATTTCCCGGCAACATTGCCCTAAAAGTTGCCCATTGATCATCACCTTTAGTTTCAGGTTAATTAATACATTACATACAGTAAGAGTCGCATTATTCTGTTACATTATTTATGCTCCCAAGTAGATTGTTACCAATTGATTTATGTAGAAAGTTACATACGTAAGGATTCAACCTGGAGGAACTTTCCATAGCGCTCTGGTATTAAATGAGCGCATTTTCATTATGCCAGATCCGTGAAGCTCTTGAGTGCAGGAAATGTCTGCAGATCTTCTGGTGTCACCCTGGGTTTCATTGCCACATGTTTGAGGATCTGACGGCATGCACTTGACTTCTCTCAGCAGGATGCCCGCTCAAGGAGAGGACAGCGACGATGCTGAATTTGCCCTTTTTGTTAACTATCTGCCTGACTGCAGACGGAGGGAGACCCAAGTCTTTGTCGAGCCCTATCAAGGCTTATGACCTTCAATAACTCTCCCGAGCTCCTTTAAAATCTCTTCTCGCCGGGCCATTTTTGCACTTGAAGAGGTAGCTAAAATTGGCTGACTGGGCAGGTCAAACCCACACCAGAATTGATTAGAACATCTGACTCCAATTACCCTCCAGTTTCAAGGTCATTATGTAGGAAGGTCATATACTTTCCCATCAATTACCTCAATTGTTTAACGCAGACGAAGATTACGAACCATCGGAAATTCTCACACCCGTTTATGAAACGATGTACCGCGACAGTGATACTAAATACGACAAAAGAAACCAGCTGGGAAGACATTTTGCTCCGTTCCGCATGTGTGGGCCGTCTTGTGCATAGACTATGTATCGTTACTTTACCACTGCTGAGCAGGAGTTAAGTGTGAGATTTGGTGAGTAATTACCCAACTGCGTCACTTTGGATATCGCTGCAGGGAGATGCCTCTGTTCACCCGAAAGGCCAAACAAAGCACTGCCACAAACAGCAGAATACCAAGGGGAAATCTATATGTGCGGCACTTCCTGTTGCCGGGAGCCCCACAGGGCATCGGGCAGAGGAGAGTGGGGCATTGATTGCAGCCCTGAGAGCATTTGCCAAGTGCGAGGCAGAATGCGGGGGCTGGATTCAATCCGGCTGTCCCACGGCGATGTGCCCGCTTTCGCCCGGGGAGCATCACTCGAGATCTACGAGCTCTTTGGGCGTCTTGCAAAGCACTATATATATAATGAACGTAATGTAGCATTCATTCATTGATTCATTCATTGATTCATATGAGTTCTAAGCAGCTGCATAAACTGCATTTAGGCTAACATAACAATTCTCACAGATACTAGCACATAGTAAATCATGAGGTACAGAGTGTGAACGGTATTAAAGTGCCTCTCTGGTTTTACATCACTGTTGTTCTCCAAACCCGGCAACGCCTTTACTGAGCTGAACCCTTCTGTAGTGGCAAACCGGAGCGCACTGGAGCAGTGCTGTGGCTAGCCTCGCGTTGCGGTACGGCTCAGGTACGGCTAGACTTGGCTAATAAACAGCTTCAGGGAGGTGAAGGCTGGGCAGTCGAATGTACAGTATCTCTGGGTGTAAGGCCAGTCGGCTGCCTAGTAATCAGTTGTAACTAGTTAAGTTAAACCAGCGCTTCCCGGGCATCTGGCAAGATTAATGCAGAAAATGTGATATCATCCATCCATAATACAAAATACGAAGTTGTGGTGATACTATATTCAGTAAA
>JAODKK010000047.1:2493058-2508502 GCA_026774405.1 Petrocephalus microphthalmus | reverse complement strand
TCCTTTCACCCATTCATGCAAAACAGTCAGGTGATCAGCCCCCCCCCCCCCATATAAGCTTCATCTGCCAAATCCATGTCCAGATCTTTCTGTTTTACGTATCGCTATATAATTCAACCAATAATCATCAATTATGTATTAATAATAAGCGTCTATTAATTTCTCCCCAGAGGCAGCGCAGTGGCACAGTGGATAGCACTGTTACCTGGGACCAGGGTTCGAGTCTCTGCCACGGTTCCGTGTGTGTGGGGTTTGCACGTTTCCTCCAGGTACTCTGGTTTCCCCCCACAGCCCAGAAACATGCTGAGATTAATCAGTTACCAAGTTGCCTGTGTGGGGGTGACTGTACCCTGCCATGGTACCCTGCCAAACCATCCTGGGTTATTTCCTGCTTTGTGCTCATACCCCCCATGACCCAGAATAGGACAAATGGATGGTTAATTTATACTCCTTATTTATTACTTAGTAGTATATCTTTAATTTTGAATTGTAGTGTTAAATTATATAAAAATCGGACTGCATATAGAGCAGATGTATGATTTTTATACAGATGGAGTAATAAAAGGTAATTTATTACCATCGATAACGTGACTAACTTCTAAGGCTAAAGCCAGTGATAAACGATACGCATGGCCCTCAGGATGACGAGTAGAGAGGGTGAGTAGATGTGCCTGGTGTCAGACATAATCAAACGAGAGCGAGAAAGCCACTGCTCTCGGAAATCACATTTTCAAATGTGAGTCATCGGCTGTAACCGTGACAGCAAACCACATATAACCATAATCCACTCATTTTGACAAATACTATCCTAATACTACCTAAATTCGATACATATTAATACAAGCACAAGGGGTCTCGTATATCAAGGACAATTTAACTGCATATAGAAATGGTTTGGAGGTTAGAATGGACTGCACCCATAGCTGTAAATACTACCTTTCTTACGTTAGTCATGGAGATAAGTGTTAGCACTGCATAATGATAGAAATCTTTGAATCACATAGTTAATATGTTTTCCTCATATCTGGGGGACCCCCAGCCAGACCCTCCCAGCTCCGAACACACCTGAAGCAGGAATTCGGTGTTATCGATGATTTGAGACACCAAAAACTTGGAATTGTCTGGGTATCCACGAGGACTGGGAAGAGAAACGCGGTCTTAAAGTACTTAAAGGCATTCCTTTGAGCCCCAAAAACTATTTGATGGCACCTATGTGTAAAAAAGTGTGGGTTAAGCTGAACTCACGCCATTATAAGTGGGAGCAGTTTCTCCCTCATTAAATTCATCTCTGTGGAGTCCAAAGGTGACAGCTAGTGCCCAACATGGGAGACCCAGTAAATTAAGGCTGGAAACTCATCCCCCAGGGATCTGGCAAACGCTGATATGTTACGGGAAGGGGGTGAGACAGATTCCAAGTCATAGATAATGGCAGATATTAATTATACATTATTAATGGACAGGGAAGAGACCTGTTCAGATTGAAAGAACCTCTATGAAACAATTATGGGATACAGGAAGGAAGATTGAGACCCACTAAGGTCTAATATACTGATGCACAAGATATAAAGGTCTCACAGTCTCTGATGAAACTGGATCCAGAACAGTGTTTCCCAACCTGGGCCTTGCAGACCCACAGACGGTCCACATTTTTGCTCCCCCCCAGCTCCCTGCCTGACAGTAAACATTTATGCTCCCTCTGAGCTCTCGGTAGGAGCTAAAACGTGTACCGTCTGAGTTCTTGAATGAATTGCGAAACGCTGATCTAGAATATATAGCTGATGAGGCTGATAGTTCCATGATTTTATATATTACTTACTTGGCCGATTCAATGAGAGCAGACTGTGTACTTCACACTAAATGGTATCGAGCTTTATGAGCAGGGATATACTCAGACAATGGCCAGCAGTCGATTAAGGGTTCAACCTTTAAGGCAGAGAGAGGCAGCCAGACATAAGTTAATAGTGAGTGGGGGGAATCGGAGATCGGGGCGGAGTTTGCAGCCGCACACTGAAACACCAGATCTCTGTCGCCATCCAAGCCTGGTCCGCTACTTTGATTAGCAGGGGTAGAGATGAGGCGTTCTGCTATGGGGGAGTTTGTGAAACGCTTCAGGAATGGGCCATTCCACACATGTTTGGCAGGCGGAGGGCACAGGAGTTGTAGAGAGCCCCCTTCAGGCAAGCCTTGGGAAATCTGCCCTGATGATGTAGCAGATTATGGTACATATATGAGATGGACTATGACACAGCGCACATCTGGAAGTTCTGCTTTACAAGTCCTGAAATGTATTAAACGACAGGTCCAGACCACAGGATATAATTCTGCTGCCCTTAGATCTTGGTATTTCCTGCAGAGTGATGCTTGGGACGTTTGTATGGCGGCAGCCAATTTGCTGCCACCGGGGATACAGCTCTCTGCCGAGCAATGGCTTTACCATACAGAGCGGACATAGGTAAACTGGCTACACAAACCTCTCCCATATTCCCCCTACAAAGGGAGCAATGGAGAATGAAATAAATATAAATCAGATAACACAGAACCCCTACATCCTAGACAGTGGCGGTGTGTACCAGCACTCAAGCCACACGTTTGCATGGAGCCCCCAAGGTTTGATCCCTGAAGTGCCATTTTGAGGGGGACACCAGAAATAACAGCCCCACCCAATCCTAGAGCACAAGGAGGGGTTGGATGCCAGGTACCCAGGTGGGTTAGATCATAAAAAAAGAGAAAAAAAAAAAAAAGACAAGGCGGATGATAGAATGAATGTGCCAGATTCATATCAGAGGCAACTACAAGCATCACCAGCAGAGGTTAGGCAATGAGGGCAGGCTGGGGCTACTGACGTAGGAACAACATGGCAAGGAACTTGCCAAGACTAAGCAGAGCTCTAGTGATGCTAATAATTCAGGATGGCTGAGGCATGAGGAACAGGGACCGAAAGGATGCTGGAAATGTAATAAGGTGCTGCTGAATGTTGCCGCGGTAACCGAGGGCTCTCCTCTGGGAACATCAATCAGCCTTTTGAATAGGTAGTAGACATAGTTTACAGAAACTCTCATGTTGGAGTGACAATTTTTAGAAAGCACCGTGTATGTTAGATTCTGCTGTAGCTGTGATGAAAATGAACATTGTGTGGGGAGAGAGGATGGAAAACTGAATCATACAGCATCACTGAAACGGCGGTAACCACGGGAACAACACAAATTCTGCTTGAGATATGAATGGAAGAATTGAGGCGACACCTGGGTAGGTGGCACAAGGCTTTTCTGCGAAGGACACGTCTGGGATTCTCCCCGCGTTTGCTCTCCTGCCTCCCCTTTCATAAAACGAAAAGGTTAGGATTCACGGGAACAGTACGCCCTACTTTGTGCTCGGGAAGCACGCTTACCTGATACGGGAGAGAAGAATATAATTCAGATTGTTCACAAACATCGGATCGTGTTACAGTCCTTTTAGGATCAGGTAGCGTTTGTGAAGATAGAACTGAGACTTTCCATGCAGAGGATTTTCCATCATAAAAAGAGCATCCATTGAACTGTCAAACAGTCCCATCTCGACATTCAAGAGCCCGCCGGACCGAGGAGGACTTATAAAAAAAATGACAGCCCATTAATTCCTCTGTATACATGGCTCCCAAAGCTGATATAGGTGGAGAAAGGTGATTGATTACCAGGAATACAATAAACATACCACGCCAGTTTGCTTCCAAGGATACCCACACCGCGGGCGCTCTCAGTAACAGGCACTCGGAGGCTTGACAGATTCTGCAAAGCGCTCTCTACCCCGCAGTGTTATGCAGAAACAGCATTTACCTTTCAAGGACAAATCTCATTTATTCGGGAATGATCCGGCAAGCTGGTGGCACCAGGTGCGGAAAATATTTAACATCATGATGGAGGCTGCTTGGTACGATGGCCTTCAGAGGGGAGGCATTAGCCGAGCGTGCCAGCAAGAGGATTCTGGGATATAATCTGTAGGCTAGTCATCAACGAGACCAGCTGTTAATAAGGAGATCGCAAAAGAGGGAGTAAGAAGGTACTTGAGTGTCCTACAGAAGAATGTAATCCCTTAGATGAAGTCTCCTGGTGTTACTGGAACATGGGGCAGTAACATTTGGAGAAAGACAAATCCAAGACACCATTGATCCACCCCCCCCTCCCCTCAGTTAGATGCAGTGAGCATTACTGTAATACTGCTGATATTTGGCTATCAAAGAAAAACAGCTGGGGACCCCATCCTGAACAATTTGTACTAAGAAAATATTACTGAAAAATGAACGTAATTCTTAATCCATACACTTGCCATTTGCGCTTCAGTATAGTGTAACCTACATTGGTGGAACCCCACTTTGATTTCGGATCCAGCAAAGTAACGGCCCTTCAATTAGGCCTGGGACAGTAGGGGGAAGAATGTTTGACGATCTAATTGAACGTGAGCAGCTCTTTGATGTGCTATGTGTTGGTGGGGATGGGTGCCAGGCCGGGCAGTCAAAAGAGGAAGAACGGTGCTATAAGACCAATTAATGTTAGGTCTGCAAGAAAGTCTCTCTTCCAGCAAGAAGAATCATTAAGGCAGAAAGAGGATTTGGAGACCAAATAGTGGACTATTACTTTTTACAAAGCAAAGCATCAGTGAGCGTGGGTGTACAGTATCCAGCTCATTTGAGGGATAAAAATTTAGGGCACACCAGAAAGGCATATGGCTATTAGATGAGGGAAGAATGCCACAGAAATGAAAGCAGAAAATGATATAATTAGCATGTTACACCTAGCAGTTAGTCAAGCTATAGGATTAATGTTTTTCACACATTGGGGGGAAAATAAAGAATTACAAAACACTAGTAAAAGGGAGGCATTTTGTGACACCAACACACACAGAACAATGCTGCATTGTCTTCCTGAGCCATATAACAAAAGGTACTGAGTTAGCTATTAAAAACTTTATCCTCATAGATGAATGCATTAGAGATACGGAGATAATCGATACCGTAGTACACAGAATAGATGAGCCCAGGGAAAGCAAAGTTTGTCCATCCTTCTTGTTTTTACAAAGTTATCAGAAGACTTTTTGCACCACAAACAATGAACATGAGAATTTCTCAATATCATTCGGGGATTAAGGCTTCAAAATGCATGTCATTCATCTCCATCTTTACAACGCACATGCACAGGATATCATACTCCTCAGACATACTCCTCAGACATACTCCTCAGACAAACTCCAAAACGTACCAGTCGCACACTCTGAAGATATTCTGGCCACAGTTGCGATAAAACTCCCATATCGGTGTCTGTCAGCTGATAGTAGGATAGTAGGAAACAGTTCTGCCATCTTGACAGGTGTACGGAAGACGATGTTATTTGGTGCGATACCTAGCGATTAGATGCGAGACGGAAGACTACTGTGGGATTAGGGCCTTCTAATGAGGGCCTGATACCGTTATAAAGTCTGCGTAACAGCTCCTGTAAGCCAGCTAAGGCCACTGGCAAGGGGGGAGTGAACGATCTCTAAAACGTATCAATCACTGCAGAGGTAGTGCAGGAAGCGATTCTGAATGGATCGCTGAGGCGAGCAAAGGGCCGTGTCCTCAATATGAGTCGCCTGGCGGTATCTAAGGTACTGCCGTCCTCAGTCACCGCCTGGACCAGAGGCAGGACAGGAAGCCAAGGATTCATGCCCTCTCCCCAGTGCCATCCTGCCCCTGTAGGGCACATACTGAATGAATATCACTTTGGGTTTATGCGTAAATGTGGCTGGAGCGCTATACTGACCGTATAGAGATGCCCGTAGCCACAGAGTCCACATAGCTGCTCGTTTGCCAGTATTAAGCAGAAGCAGGTATCAGTGCTCGCAACTCAAAGCCACAGGGGAACAATCACCCCGACGGGGATGCCCCCCCCCCCCGGGGAACCGGCCACTGCCCACCTCCCTCTCACATGCATCATGCATCTCATTGGTCCAGTATTCCTACATTAGTATCTCACAGTATTTAAAAGCATTTCTTCCAGTCCCAAACATTACCGTAAAGCTTCCGTAAGACAAACTCGCACTGTACTAAAGGAGAGCTATTCCGACCTCCCTCACGGGACTCATCTCAGAGGACTTCATGTGGAGGTAATTAGCGATGTTATAATGTGCGTAATAAGTGCCCCCATACAACTAGCAAAGCAAATTTTAAATGTTACCCATTTAAACTACATTACTTTGAAATGAGGAACAAAGTCAGGTGACAGGCTCCATCAGTCATCATCACTGCTAGTACAAGATAAATCATCTTTTATAGTTGCGGCCGAGTGGTTAAGCTGAAGGACTAGGAATCTTCTGGGGTCTCTCCACGTAAGTTAGAATCCTGCTGACTACAAAGTATTTTCCAGAATTTCCCCACTGGGATCAGTCAAGTTAATCTTAATCTTTTTGCGGCTCAGACAACTTTTGCTTTTTTACACCGAAAAGCTTAGGTGTTTAAGGAATTAAGGAATGGAATGCAGCACCTTTCCTTGATAGATTTTATTTATAATTCATTTTTACAAACACAAGGCAGACACCTGTACAGCTCCTTCGTTCTGTAAATGGGAAGCGGGATCTTTCATGTTGGTATCTCTTGGCAGTATCTGACAGATGATCAATAGAGATATTCGACGATACGAAGCACCGATGAGCGAGAAGCCACTTCTCCGTCACATACGCGTTTTCCTTCTAGCGGGAGGATTTTGCCTTCGTTTTTCTGCTAAGAGTTCCAGAATATATTTGTTCTGAGTCCTTCTGCGATTGAGGTAGTTCTGGGAGACGTTATGGTCCAAACCTGGTTTCCAGTAAGGTACATCGATGAAGTTCGTTTCACTCAAGTCACCTCTAACCTTCTCTTTGGGGGGGGCGGTGGATGAAAAGGGGGCAGAAGAGGTTGTCTCCTGACCGTCGCCAATATCACCATGGGTCACCATAGTGTCAGTGTACTCAAAGGGTATGCTGGGAAATGTAGTGCTGTACAACACGGTTGTGGGACTGATTGTTGCGGGGTGCTCGTCAGTCGGATCGGAAATGGAGGACAGGTCCGGCCAGGCTGAGTGGCTGCTGTACTTCATAAATGTGCTCACAGAAGGGCTGGGGTTCGTGGGGGTCGAGCCCGCATCCGCGGTGTCCATCGGGGTGCTCACAGAAGGGCTGGGGTTCGTGGGGGTTGAGCCCGCATCCGCGGTGTCCATCGGGGTGACATCGGTGCTGTCGGAGTCCGTGGAGCCGTCGCAGGCCCTGCAGCACATCTGCTTGTAGCCCGGAATGGTGCAGTACCGGCTCAGCACCTCCACGCGACAGAACGGCGACTTGTCCCCCCGACAGCGCTGACCTGCAGGAGCGGGGAAGTGGAGAGTTGAGAGGGGGGGCGGGTGAGGGGCGTGACATCATTGCCGGCGAATGGGAGGGCCTGGGACAAGCCCTGTGGGATACACAGTAGGCAGTAAAGAGAACAGCAGGGGACAGGCGATAGTGGATAAGGAGGTGATCGTGTTAATTGTGCTCTCATCTCAGACAGATGACGGTGTCGTGAGACTGCCATAAGCAGCGCGAGTCAGATACATTTCAGGTTTCGACAGCGAATAGGTGAGCTCAGCAGCTTCTATAAATAAACACATTAGCGTGCCGGGCATCACAAGGGCAGCAGTGTGGAAGGAGACTGAAGAGGCAGCAGAAACAGACAAACACCAGGATGAGTCACTCTTTAATCAAGCACGGGCGTCCTCTTTACACTGTCAATGGACACGCGATCCTCCCAAAGCCATTTACGGGTTATTTAATTAAGGTTGTTTTCGATTTCTGGGTGCCAACGACTTCGATATTCTTCAATGTATCCTGTGCATTCATCTACCCCGCAGGCAGGACCAGATCCCTTTCACCCGCGGATTAATCCCGGCCATCAGCGGCAGAATAACATTGACTTATGCACGTGCAATGCAGATGAACTTGCTTAGATACTATAATCTGTATCTGGGTGGATAGAAAGGGCCGTTGTGTATGAGGATTTTCGCTGCAACTGGGTTTTCATTGCAAAAATTAGCGGACTGATTGGCTGAAGTGTCCTCACACCTGGGTTTGAACAGCTGACCTGAAGGTTATCCTAAAAACCTGCATACACACCGGCCCTCTGCTGATAAGATTGCCCACCCCTGGTCTATATCCAAATCTCAGGTTCAGAAAGTGCAAATCCAGGCCACGATTTTGCTTCAACCAACCAGCTGAGTACTCAGTGACTGTGACTCATATTCTCATGTGGTTGGTACTCATCTTGGTCAGGATTTGTACTTTCTGAATTTGAAATTTCCACCACTGCCAAATATATAGGTAATTCCAGACCCTATTCCAGGGATCGTCAACTTCCCCGTTTTTTGTGTTAATGCCCCTGAAGAAGAGAAAAAAGGACGACACTTTACTTGAGGGGACACAAGTAACTTAGTAACTCGGTTACTACTCAAGTACAAACCATGAACAAATATAGTAACTGTATGAAATACATGAGCCATCATGAATGATTAATGATGAAAGAATATGCGATCAGTACAATATCAATAAAATTTCACCTCAACATAATAAAATACTTGAAATTATCTGGAGTCCAGCCGGAAAATTGACCAGTACGGAAATAGCAAATTTAATAATTCCATGTCACTGTAAACATTGAATTTGCACATGAGGAGACACATTAAACATTTGGGGGGGGAAAAAAAACATTAAAGGAATCTCCCTGAAAAAATAAAGTGCGTCCGCAGTGCGTATAAGTCCATATGAACAGCGTTAACCAGTCCAACAGGAAGGCAGTGAATCTTCAGCGTTTATCCACAGTACAGAGTGGTTTTTACATCCGTAAATTTCATATAAGACCCAAGGAGAGAACAATGATGGACATTATTAGATTACATTTTGAATATTCAATACAGGAAACACCCAGTTATATACAGTATAATGTAGCTTTCCAACATATTTTCTAAAGGGACACAAACTTTACAATGCACAATATACATCGGTTACAAAGGAATACGTGCCAGAGACTAAGTACCGGCTAAAATGCCCCTGGTTTGCACCCGGACCCTGCTCTCCGTTTATTTTATTTCTGAAAAGCTCCCCAGTAACCTACGCACCTTAGAAAAAGACGTGCGGTTTTATTTGAACCTCCGGAGACTGAGACCACCGCGTTCAAATAGGGCCATTCGGCAGGCAATCACAGCAAAACACAGCCGATTTGTTTCCCGTTTTAACACGAGGAAGGCATTCTGTAGCACTTCCTGACTTTTAGGTGCACTAAACGGACGGATATTTCAGGATCATACAAACATACACGTACAGTCGCGCGCACGAGAGCGGCGGACAGCGCAAACGTAAATCTTTTGGAATATTTTTCCCAAAGCATTCTCGTACATCCCAGTTAAACTACCATCCCTTTTCTATGCAGATACAATGACCCTGAACTCTACGTTTATACTTGGCACAAACATGTGGCTTCTTAAAATTTCAGTACTACATTGACTATGCTATTATACTGACGAAAAATAAATATAAAACACACACATACTGTAACAGTCAAGGATAGTGATGGTTAGCAGGGTTAGTATAATTAGAATTAGCAAAAGTCATTCAGGTAGAGTTAAGATTTCTTTTACCAACATTAGGTTTTAACAGTCACAACAAGAGAATCAAGTCGATAACTGAAGCAGAAATATAGGAAACTGTAGCCTGAATGTAGCACCCCATTTGGGCTAATGTTAACATAACATTTAGAAAGCAGAATGTACTCTGTTTTTCCACTCAGCGAGTTCTCACACTCTGACATTCCCCCAGCTGAGGATAAAGCTTCAGTTTCCGAGAATGACTACTTGCGAGATGTCAACCAATCAGATCGCACAGAAAAGCGTCCGGACCCCGAGGCGTCCAACCACGTGCCGGTCTGTCCTCTCACTTAAAAGCTGCCGACTCGCTTAAAAGCTTTTTCGGGCAGTGAAGAGGACATCTTTTTTTTTTTTTTTTTGGACACAAAGCTCCGGACGGTGAGTACGCGGAGGAGGGAAAATCGGCCGGGGGCCATGGAGACGTCCTTGCACGGAAACGATCGGACGTTTGGGAAAAAAAAGTGTATAGAAGCAGAATAGGGCAATCAGGGAAGACGGCCCCACAGACTGAAGGAGACAGAAAAAGGCAAGGTCCATACAGGCAGCGGCATGGACTGCAGACCGAGTTCAGAATTATACAGCGGAGGCCGTTTACTTGAAATCTTCTGCCTGGGGAATTTGAGCTCGGGTGGAGGCTGCCAGTGGACTAAGAGATTGCCCTTATTATTGTGGTCAGCCGAGTTACCTGCAGAGCAGAAGAAGAAACAAGGGTTTTCAGACAGCAACTACGTCAGGTAAGTCTTCAATCGACATTATAAACGGATGAAGTAGGAGCTACATATATAGTTTATAGTCACTTAATAAACCAAACCTTTAATTCACAGCATCCTACTACAGAGATCTATATCTGTCCATTTCCTGTATGCATTTGCCCTGGATTATGTTGGATCATAGGGGTCCAGAGCCTACACTGCCCCATCACAGGGCACCTCCACACCTCCAGGCAGTCTGAGCGGGCCGGTGCTGACCTGGACACGGCAGCAGCTGGCACAGCCGGATGCTGGTCGGCTTGCTCCCCAGGCAGAATCCGATGGTGTTTTGGTCAGCACTGCAGTGGACGCCGCGCTCCTGGGTGCCTCTGCCGCAGCTTTCCGAGCACTGCGGCGCACAGAGGAGGGCGTCACGGGCAAAGCCCCATGTCTGCTTTTCAGAAACTCAGACGTACCCTTCCGATGGGGAGCGTTCAGCTCAAGATACGCATTTTTGCCCCCTGCGACGCGCGCCGCGAATCGGCTAATGCCACCGGAGACGTCGCATTACACGTACAGGCTGAAAGCACAGCTGATTGATTAACGTCAGAAGGCAACGCAGTGAGTAAACGGCACCGTTTGCCCCTTCTAAAAAACACGACCAGTGGCGGATGTGATTTCTCGTCATCACTGTGCCGTTAATGATGCTCCAAAAAGACTCCCCACCCCTGTTTTCCTTGGCCCCCGCCACGCCCTCACCTGCGACCAGGACCCAACAGTCCACTGGGCCGGGCAGAGGTGCCGGTTACAGGCCTTCCGAGCCTCGGGCCGCTCCTGCTCGCAGTACTTGCTATGGATGGAGTGGCTGGTGCCGTCAGCCAGTGGCTGCACGCAGCGGACGGATCGCAGCTGGAAGCCGGTCTTGCCACAGGAAGAGCTGCACGGCCCCCAGTCACCGGTCAGCCAGCTGCGGAGACAAAGAGAGGCGCGGCCGGGCGGCCGAGGGAGACACGCGTCTTCACAACGCTCGGCTGAAACAGGCCTGTTATCTCCCGACGGACGCGACGGACCGGGTGGTCTGAAGAGGGAAATGACTTAATATGATTACAAGTCTCCACTGTTTGCTATCAAGCCTGAATCCTGCCTTGTTTCAGCTCAGCTTTAAATTTGTTTCTGTGTTTGTTTCTTGTTTACTGAGGACTCCGACATTTTTAAATAAAAAAAAAAATGAGATGCCACATGTCCGAGCAGCTCCGACGAGCCAAAAATGTAAACACGTTTTAAGAAGGGGTCAGGAACGTCTCTATGCCCCCTGATGCCCCGTCCTATGCCCTGAAAGCTCTTTTTTGGAAGATGCTGTGTAGTTCCCACTCCAGTCCCATTTACACCTGTACCTGGGCAGACACAGGAAGCTCAGCCCAGCTGCACTTATGCCTAGTCCACTCTTTAACAACACTTGTGTTTGCAATAGGCTATTTGCGTGACTTGTACAGGGCTGCCAACTTAGGTCAGCTGGCTGGAGAGAGATTTTCAATTCTAGACAAATCTGCCCACACGTGCACACGCATTGGCATGCATGTAACAGTTGCATTACCTTTTAAATAATCTGTAGCACTTGCAAACAAACCCCAATGCATTTGACGTAGCTACTTTTAGGCTGAAAATGGAATAATATAGATTTGCGTGAGTCTGAGAGTCTGCAAGCGTGAGCGTCGCGTCAGATGCAAGCCAGCTGGCAACCCTGCTTCTGCGTGGCTTTGGACAAAACTATCTGCTAAAACAATAAAAAAAAAAGTATAGGAATAATAACATGAATCTAGCGAGGGCACGACGGGGCGGGCGGGAGGCAGACGTACGCGGGCGGGAAGCACTCCATCTGGTTGCAGCTTCTGCTGATGGCTCGCGGCTTCTTGACGCCCTCGCAGTAGGCACGGTCCACCAGCTTATTGTCGGACCTCCTCCTGCAGCCGTACCGCGTATACTGCTTACCTGGCAGGGGCAAATCCACACTCAACCCGCGCCAGCATCAGCATGGCCAGCACATTCCATAACGTTAAAAATCAGGTTCTAAAATTCAGACGGCATACCATTCAAAATGTCCTTTATTGCACTACCAGCGGCACTTCTAGGATTTTTTAAGGTGGCCGGGCATAAGAGGGGTCATAATTCATACGGAAAGGCTAATTTTATCATTAGCCAATCATATGTTTTGAATTGGTGAGTGACTGGGGAGGGGCACTCCAGGGGCCAATCAGCTTTCAGCTGGGTCTATGCCTCTACTCACTTCATAATTTTTAAACAAAAAAAAATCATCCTGGAACACGAAGGATGGACCATCAACTAGACTGCCTTGCTAGACAGTCAAAGTACAGACTGACGGCAGAGATGTTTTCTTTGGTCTCGCATTCCTCGACGTCCAGGAAATGGGAGCCTACCTCCCCCACAGGGCTTGGAGCAGTGAGACCACTTCTTCAGCGCCCATTCGAAATACAGCGAGTCCTCTGATATCACGTCGTTCTCCACCGAAGCCTCTTGCTCCTCTTGGACATAATACTTATATGACAGAGTGACCTTGGAGTCCCCAAAAGTTCGCACCTGGGGAAGAAAACATAATACAGACCCACATGTTGCCTGGACAATATGGTACATTCAAACGTCGTCGACCATTAGGGGGATTGCCTGTGATTGTTTGCTTTGGCCTTTCCCTATGAGCTCAAGTGGACAGGGAACCAGATTGAGTCCTAAATATTCAGAGCAAGTGGTCTGTATATGGTACGTATAGCTGTTATGATTTTAGTGGAATTTCATAGTATATAAATAAAATTCCTCTCAAAATTTCTCTGATTTCATAAAAAATTCCGACTGCCTTTCACAATCTGTATTTAAAAATTTCGCTATTCACTTAAAGCACCCCCCCAAGAAATCATTCGGGTTTCCTGTGACTCACTCGTGCTGTAAAAAGGTAGCAAACATGGAACTCAGTGAAAGATGTATAAAATAATTATATGAACCTAGCTGGGATCTGCATGCCACAAAGCATAAGTACTGAATATGTTTCCTTGCTTTGATTCAGATGAGTTTAAGCTGTGTGCCAGGAGATTTGGGCAATTTGGGATCTCGGCTGTCCAGTATTAGCTCTCTGCGATGTGCCAGCTGACACATATTGGCTGGCATTTGGTGAGTGAGGAGGCCGTTTCTCTCTGCCTTGTTTCTCTACAGCGACACCTACTATCAGCAGCACTTCTGGCAAACTGGGAGCTCCCCTCCTCCCGGGTGGCCATGAACCCCAGAGATCTCATATATCAAAATCAGCATAAAATCAGGGCCACAAGAGTTACCATGATAAGTATCCCATAATTCAGTGGGCCACTGGACTGGACGGTCTCTTCGTCGTCGTCATTCTGGTACTCCCATTCCACGCCCTTCTCGATCACCGTCCGCGACTCTGGGAAGTCGCCGTGGTCGTTCAGGAAGAGGCGTCCCGTGGCCTGGTTCTTCAACGCTGCAGGCGACAATGGCGGACAGCCGTCACCAGAGCACAGCCTCCCTCACTCTGCTCGCCGGCTATTATTGCTGAGGATGAAACTGCGTGTGGCAGCGCACTGGAGAAACACTCAGGATCCATGGAGTCATGGCCGCAAGTCAAAGCCCGGGCCGGATCTCCCAGAACTCAACTCCCCTGCATCCATGCACCTCCTCCCTTACACTACTGCAGGAGTAACGCTCATGTTCACGATGTGATATAGGTGGTGAGATTTATTTCGGCGAGCTCTGGAAACGTACCGACAATGTGCGGCGTTCCCTTAAATTCCTGGATGAGTATGTGCCGAGCTCCAGCTGGGATTTCCAAAATCTCAAGGAAACCTGAAAGTGAAGAGGAACAGATGTACGGAATTCTGCGGCTAATTAACCGAATCTCATGCAGCCCTCTTATGCAAAAATGACCTATGCTCTGCTCTTTAACCGAGAAAATCTATGACTTACATGGCAGTAAAATCATAATTCCCCCAAAAAATTGTGAAAAGGAATGTTCTTTGGTTGTTGTTTTTCAGCCACACTAAAATATCCAGGCTAAGTCCATGCAGAGAACAGCTGAAAATCTTAATTGAAGGTCTTTAGCCAATTAATGTAATATTCATAGGCTTTCATTTATTATTATTATTGATATTGTTCTTGTTACAGATTGTTCACAGTGTCACAGCAAATCACCTGAAGGAAAGTGTAATGAGAACAAGCACTAAAGTAGTGGCGAGTGGCTCGGAAGGTCATGGGTTCGAGCCCCTCTGTGGGGAATGATCAATACTGGGTGGGTAGGGAGGCCTCCCTAGTAAAGTTTTGCCTAGGGGCCCTGAAAAGGTAGAGTTGTCCTAATTGTAGGACAGACACCTGACCGGGAAAGGGGGCATTCAGACTGGGCGCTTGGCTAAGATCAGAAAACGAGACCTTGTTTCTTGACGCTGCGCGTGAAGGTGCCCTTGACGATCTTGCAGCTGGAGTTGTCCCCACCGCAGATGCCACATTTGTCTTCCTGCAGACTCGACCCGATGACAAGGTCACAGCCAACTTTCTGCAGAGACACAGCGCTAAGCTGAGTTACACAGGGCTCTGAAGACAGTTGTCCTACAACGTCTCAGGCCTCTCAATGCTTACCACGCAGTCTCCTCGTACACAGATGCTGTACGGGTCCTTGTAAGAGCAATGTGTCCCGTCATGCACCATCCTCTTCATGTAGACTGCATCGCCACTATCCTGTGACTGGCAGTACAGCTGGCACCTCTCTTCCGCTGCAAAGAAAAAGACCATTGAGGGTGACAGGGTTGCCAGAACCTGTCATCAGAGGTGGATAGTGCCAATCCAGACCAAGATTTTGTTCCAGCCAACCAGTTGAGTACTCTGTGACTCTTTGTACTCAACTGGTTGGTTGAAACAAAATCTTGGTCCAGACCTTTACTCTCTGGGCCTGTCATCATACTTTTCTCAGTGGTAATCCAAGCGGAATTGAAATCTCATATCAATGGGAAACATTCATCCATCCATCCATTTTCCTACCCACTTATCCTGTTCAGGGTCGCGGGGGGTCCGGAGCCTATCCCGGAAGCAAC
>JAODKK010000047.1:2462238-2476669 GCA_026774405.1 Petrocephalus microphthalmus | reverse complement strand
ACTTAAGTGGACGCTTCCTGGCATGCACAGTGCCTTCTGGGTAATGTAGTTGTAACCCACCACCACCAATGGACAGAATTAATGTTTTTGTTCCATTACCACAATCTGAAACCATCATCAGAACTTGCATGACTATTACTGGGACTGGCTTGACTCATATTACAAAGACACAGGTAACTATAGGCGATTCCTGCAGAGTTGTTAAAGCGACAGTCGGTCTGGATCCTCCTCAGCGGTGTTTGACATTCTGGATTGTTTGGCTGCCGACTCAGGCATAGCCTTCACCCCCCTACATGAAAGACAGCTCACGTTACATCCAACAGGCAGGCCCCACCTTTGGCCTGCTGTCTAAGCGTGTGTCGCATGGGCTAATTGTGCGTGACCACAGTATCGCCAGACATCTTCTGAGGCTCGCTCACGCCAACCGAAACGGGGGGGAAAAAAATTAAATACCGGCATCAACAAGAGCAATGAAAGGGGATTCCTCACAAGGATGGGCGTTAATGAGAATGCACTGGAAGGCTTCGGGAATGATCTCGGTACTGAATGTTCCAGAGCGAATGCTCCGAATCGCTCTCGTCTTCAAAACACAGGGAATCAAAAGCAGCTGCTGCACTTCACATGCAAACATATTTGCTGCTGCGGTTTTATTCTGACTTGATGTGATTGTTGACTGCAAGGGCACCATTGTGACTCATCCCTGTATAATAGACAGCAAAGTCACACTGAGCATGTAGGCCTCATCTCTGGGATGGATTATTGCTGAGGCCATCCCAGTATAACCACTGGGGCCCTGCCCCGCCTCAGGGGAAAACGGAATGGCTAGTTTAAACAACACCACTAATATAAATATAAATATAAATATTTTCTGAGGTGGGTAGTTCAGGTCCAGAAAGTAAAAATCTAGACCAGGATTTTGCTTCAACCAACCAACTAAGCCTAAAGAGTACTCAGCAGGTTGGTTGAAATAAAATTCTGGTCCGGATTTTTACTTTGTGCACCTGAAATGTCCACGTCTGGCAACACACGAGTGTCCATGCTTATGTCAGCGAAGGGCCCCCAGCTAAGTTAATCCACCCCTGGCTCATATACCAAAATGTGGAATTTTATGCAGACTACATCCATCATGTTAGATTTTAATTTTCATTCCCGTTATGGCCTTATTATGCACACAGCCAGTACGATCTGACCATCTCAGGCTTGCTCTGCTTGCTTCAGGCTGTGAGTTCAAAGACAAAAAGCCTCCATTCGCCGCACAGATAACAGACAAGACCGCTCAATTAAAGGCATCTTCACAGGGATAAACCGCTACTTCCATGCAAAATATCCATGTAGATTCTTGATTCTTTTGTTGGCACGGTGATTACACGCAAAATGCCACCCCCACCCCCCACCCATGCCCGGCAGAGTGCCCTAATCCCCATGGTCTCGCGTCTATCATGATGCACTAAGCACAGGGGCTGGACGGATACTTTAAAGAGCTGAGGAACCAAGCACCTTTCTCTAATTACAGTTTGTGCAGAAAACATTCATTATGCAAGCACATATGATAACACCGCATGCTGGGCGTTGGGGGTCTGCCAGAGGAAGGTTTTATGGGCATTATAAGCACGGTCGAGTTATTATAAGCCGACAAGTAGCGCTTATTTTACTGCCACAACAACAAGCCAAAATTTACGAAGTGCAGCCAGCTGAATCTGCCACCGTGAATATCGTGTCGGTGTTGAGGGACGCGTTTGCCAACCTCCCCCCAACCCCTCCACCACCCCCCCGTTCCTCAGCTCCGCACCCCCTGGCTGACAGCTTTGTTTCATGTTGAGTTAACATATGCAATCTAGTGCCTGCTTCAAAAACACACACACACACGCATGAAATCGAGGTGAACGCTTTTTTTTTATTTATTTTTTTCATGACTTACTGAGGCAGAGAGCTGACTAAGGAGTTTGCGGAGCAAACAAAGGCCTGGATGGAGCCTCGGGAGTCGTGATTAGCGGCAGCCACAACGAAATCCCTAACAATTGGGTTAATTGCGAGGATGTGACACATATCGGAAACCTACAAATGCATAGAAGGATATCTGCACAAATATTTAGCTGGCAACAAGTACCAGCGATGATCTAATGACTTACGTAAGACCCGTCCGCAACCTGTAACCCTATTGTTCGGTCGGCAAACACCTGCCAAACAACAGGGCTGCATCATGTCAGATGAAAGGCATTTATTTTCCGAGCAGGTAGAGGCAAGGAGCCTCACACCCCCAGGCCTACCGCTCCGATCCTCGTGTACGCGGCATGTACTTCCCATGTTCACAAGGGTTTCCAAAAAAAACAAAACACATCGTGTAGGTGGACTACTTTCTGTACTGCAGGGATTGCCAGCCTTATTTAAAGTGAAAGCTACTCCTACAAAGAAAAAGATTCTGCCTGGCTGTGTTTGACACAAGATTATATCAAGTGTTTGCCAGCCTCTCATTGGATCCTTGCGAGCTACTGGTATCTCATAGGTAACATGTTGGAAAGCACTGCTCTAAGCAGGCTGACGGAGAGGCACCCCATCCAAGCTCTCCCCTGCCTAATGCCATAAGATCCTGGGGTCCGCTCCAGGCTCTCTGACCCTGCACTAGAAAACTAGGCAGCTTTCAAAAACAAATGGATGTTAAACAAAGCTGATTAAGGCTTAAATATATGTACAGTGACTCCTGATGTCATTTATGGGATCTTTTTATGAAGTATTGTTTAATCAAAACCCATCTAAAATGCTTTACATAAACAAATCATTTGTTATTTAGAGAAAATGTTTCATGCAATCTGCTAAAAATAAGGATATAAGAAGCAAACAAAATGTACAGTATCCTAGTAAGTATCTTAGGACACATTCGAGGATTGGTAGGTTTGGGCCACAGGATCTGCAAAATAAACTGAATTTGCACAGGATGTTACTCAGGGAGACACCATGGAGAATATTCCTGCAGGGTCCTGCAGAACTTTGGCCGAAGGTTTTCTAAAAATTGATCTCTCTGGTCAAGACTAAAAACTTGCATTTGACAATAATAAAGTAATAATGGGAAGAGTTTATGGCTGATTTTCAGTCGGTGGAGCTGAACAACTCACCATCTTCAAGAGTCAAAGTGTTCTGGGGGTCCTTGGCCATCCACCCTTCAGCTAAAGTTAGCCAAAACGCTTACAGAAACACAACAGCCAGCACCTAATCAAACGAGTCATAAGAGAAGGAAACTTTGTGTTGCGGACGAGCCAAGTCAACGTCCAGAACTCGATCCAGAGAAATGTCCTGGCAAGTCGTTGAAGCAGTTCTGCAAGAACTGGGCTTAAGATCTATATTACGTGCATATTTTGCGCAAATTGAACAAGTCTGTATTTCCTGAAAAGTGTTACTCGTTCATAGGGGTACTCCAAAGTAGCAATAGAACAAAGTGTCTATGACTGCAGATGTTTACTATATAGTGAACATACTGCATATTTTGTATATGTATACTAGATGTTTACTATATTTTTCGATGCACTTTACCGTTCCTTTCCCTCCCTTTGCATATAAACAATGTCACATAATGCACAACAGGCCCAGCTGCATGCAAAGGTTTTCTCTGGTTAAAGGGAAGTTGCCCAATACCAAAATATTCCAGTATCGAATTTAGGCTCAAGCTCCATGGCTGTTAACTGCATTGCAGAGGACAGCAATATCCTTCCCCTCTATCAGGCTCCTGTTTCTAATAAACCGTCAACTCTGAGGTAAAAACCTTTCCCTCTGACAAGGGAACATAAAAAAAAAAAAAGACTTCCTAATAGTTCGCTGCTATGAAAATATTCCAACCAAAGGAAGCTGACTACCAGAACAGAAACCTGAGACGGGGTAGAGGAGCCCCCACCCAAAAAAAAAACGGCCGTCCCCGAAGAGAGGCCTCTGGAATGAGAGGTGGTGCTACTGTCCCTCAGAAATGGTTCAAGGAAACAAGGAGCCTCATCAGCACAAAAGCAGAGCTCTGCGGCCGGGACAGGCAGGCAGCTTTAAGGGAGTGCAATTTCCAGACTACCTAATCGCTTCTTCATCAAGATACAAGTGACAGCGCGCATTTAACTGCTGAGCATTTACCCTGAATGCACGGTATGCCACCAGACACTCCCGCTATATCTTACATCCAATGCTAGAGTGTTTCTAGAATGTATGTGGCCGCGAAGAGACACAGGGTCATAAATCTAACAGTATAAACAAACAAAACACATCGAAGCCACTATAAGAGGAAGTAATTATTAGACGTATAAAATCCACCGGAGGAATCCTGCTCTGTGGGCGCAGGTGAAACTGTCATTCATTTATTATTGCCTTCACTTGCAGACCTATCAGTTGAATCGTTTGGGAGTTTACCTTATTGTCCATCCATCCATCCATCCATTCTCTGCACCCGCTCGCTCGTCCTAATCAGTGTCACAGGATCCTATCCCGAAGGCTAGGGGGCATCAGCCCGTCACAAGGCGCACACACACACACATACACACACACACACACACACACACACCATTCACTCCCACACACACACCGATGGGCAATTTGGTAACTTAGATATCCTCAGCATATTTTTGGACCTGGGGGAGTGGAGGAGTGGGGGGGTGGCGGAGGGAAACCTGAGTTACTTCATTGTGTCTAATATTAAGTCACCCTCACATACCATGGCTACCACACTTTGGAGTACACGTGTGTAGCTAGATATCTGACATTTTGCCACTTACCAGCCAAAAAAGGATTTATTAGTAGAAGCAGTTTCATTGCCAGTGGTTCAACATTCTGCTTAGATACGACCCAAGCCGACATTGTTAATTCGAAAATTATGGCTTATGGACAATTTTCAAATAGTGCAAAGACTTGCTGTTGTGATTGGCCTGGCTGGCACTACATGGGCAGTCATAGAATATTAAATCAGCACCATTCTGGCCAATCAGAGTTGAGGATTCAACATCACCGGCGTATAATAAATATTAACAAACGCATGACAATAATACTTTTTTAACTTTCAGTGAATGAGCGGCTTGAAGACGCCTGGATGGGTGCATGGCTCTGCCGCGGACAGCAGATGCGAGCGGCCACACGTGGGGCAGGTGGCCGCGATCCCCGCCCGTAAAAACGTCGGCACGCCAGAGGAGTGTGAGGCGCTTGCCAAGCGGAGCAGCTTCCCCGCCGGCTGGCCGCTGTACGCTTAATCACTCCTGCAGACGGATAAAGCTCCTCGGAATAAACACCGCAGCCCTCTCGCCCGTCCCCTCTTCTGCATACCAAACATTTCCATTCCTCCTTCCTCTCATTCCTTCTCTCCATTTTTTTTCCCTCCCACATTTCAATCCTGCAATTTCGGACTCTGCTTTTGAACACCACATCTGCCGGGCGGATTTTTTCACCCATGCTTGTATGATTCCATCCAAGACACCTGCCCTTACAGTGAGGTCATGCTGGTTCCTTCCAGATCTGCGCCCTCACCCTTCACCTGTACGCCACACTACATTTCCTCAGTGAAATTTCCAGGACAGCAGATCGCAGTACATTCCACTCTGTCCATTGAATTACTGTGTGCCTCAGCAGGGCTGGACAATGTGCCTGTGATCAGAAGGTTGCTGGTTCAGATCCCATGTTTGGAAAAATGATCTCAGCGTTGGGCCCTTGAGCAAGGCCCATAACTCCAGAGATCGGCTGACTCTGCTTTCTTTAAAATGCATGCCACTACGGATAAAAGCATTTGCTAAATAAAACACCAAAAAAAAAAAACATACATTTACCTGTCATGTAAATCTACTATTACACAACAGTGGAAATTAGGTCTTTAGAATAAATCCTCTAACCAAAGCTTCAGGCCTATTGAAGCACCCTGTATAGAGATGGACAACTCTTAACATTTTAACAGCACTGCGGTTCTTTAGGCCAGATCCTCCACTCCCTGAAGCAACAGCCTCCACATCCTCCCCCCCCCCCGAGACCAACGGCGGGAGGGACCAGCAGGATGAAAGATAATCTGCTCATGCATGCCGCAGACGTCCGAGGTCCGCAGAGACCAACGTCTGACATAAATGTCACATCCTTCGTTTTAACAAGTTCCTCACCACCGCTTCCTCGTGTGCTGACGAGCGTCACGGTGACAGTATATTTTTTTATTATTTTACATGGTGATGGCTTTTCTCCATTATTAACCACACATTAAGCACAAATTGAGTATAATAGTTTGATTCCCTGCTTCAGAGGACGAATCGAGCTGGATTGCTAACATCTTCCACTCAGCCAGAGGAGACAGGAATAAGATGTGCGGTTTGGCTCTTCAAAACCGAACAGCAGCGCCGTTTCTGAGCCGCGCCGCTACCAAACGCCCGCACACGCCGCGCGTAACCGAGACGTAAACACTGGGGGAAACGGGAGACCGGTCCGGCACTCTTCTGCACGGATGGCCGGGTTTTTGACAGAAATAATATGGGCGGGAGGCAGCTAAGGACTTGACAGTAAGTGCCATATTATTCAGGAGAATAGAGGAGGCTGAGGTGGACCAGTTCGCCTCAGACCGAGGGACCGTAGCCGTTGGGAAACAAAGAGTTTACCGCATTATTGCTGGTTCCCTTCGGGAAGTGGAAACATGTGGCCAAGGTAATTTCAGTGCAGTCCCGGGTGTCCGAGCCTGCGTGGCAACTCAGGACAAAAGCAACATTCGGCCCGAAGAAACTCCACTGGTTTAAACTTCACATTTTTCCGCAGACTCTTTCCAGAACGGTGAACTTCGCCACCTGACTGCAGCTTCAGAGAACCTTTCTGTAAAGGTCCAATCACGGACCCAATCTCTCTTTACTGTCGCACTGCACTGACGGCTCAATGCAAACCCCCCCCCCGCCAATAAGCAAAAGAAACAAAAATCGGGCCGCCTGGCGAGCGAGAGCCTTTCCAAGCCGCTCGCTGCAAGGCTTCCTAGGTCTTCATTCCATCCATATCATGCTGACCCAATCACTGCCAAGGCGGCGGGCGAGACCGGCAGATTTCAGAGCGGGAGAAGAGAGATGGAAAACAAAGGAAAATGTAGGAAAATACTTGGTTTACTTTCCTACAAACTCTGGCAGGAGGCATTGTGGCAGCTGATCCTTGGAGATACCACTGCTGATGCGTATATAAGCCGTCCAGCTTCTTTTGTCGCTTTCATTTCTCTCCTCATGTTCCTGGTGCTTCATCCCCAACCACCCCGATGACTTCGTTAACGGCGCGGGCTGTTCATAAATCCAAGGACGAGATCAGATAAGAGAAGGCAACTGGAGAAATCAGATTTCGACCAAGACTAAATCGCTTTTTTTGACTACGACGTCGCGTGAATAACGTCTGGAAAACCTGAAAAATGCGAAAGACAAGTCGAAGGCTTGACTGCACGCTACGTCCCACGGCTCCGCAGTTACACGAAAACACTGACAGTAGCACGAGGGGGGAATTTGTGGGCCCCTGAAGACCTACACCCCAACTGATGGCGAAGCACTTGGAGGAAAATGGCGGCACTTGTTAAATCGCAGAGGTCCGGCTCGAGTTACGCTCAGGGCACTGAAGGCTCGCAGGTGTGATCTAAGCGCTGAAGAAAAATCGGGAGAATTTACACGGAGGCAATAAGCTGGAACACAAAGACCTTCTCGCCAAGCCTGAAATGCAGCGCCGTGGTAACAAAAGCACAACAAAGTGGGCAAACTAATATAACACAGCAGAATTGGAAGCTTGATTTATTTTTCAGTCACTGCTGGACCTTGGGGACCCTCCTGGACAGAAACGGACCTCCTCGCCTTTTCCTCTCTGAATTTCCCTTTCAGTCCCTCACACTTAGAGCGGATCCCAAAACCAGACCGCGACTGGCAAGCATCAAAACATTTGACGGGATTGTCACTTAATTAGTGTTCTCGCCCAGCCGGAAGCAGCCAAACTGAGAAACAGTCTCCAAAAATGGGCAAATTCATACACAAGGAAGTGTCATGACCCCTAAGGGGGCCTTGAATGCCTTGGCAGCACCATATAGGGGGCCCAAAAAAGACAAAATGTACTAAAGGGACCCCCCCGGCAAGCAGGTAGGTGTGAGGACACTTAATGCTGTGTCAGCATCTATGGCTGTATCACGGCCAGAACCTGGCTAGGAAGATACACAGAGATTTGAACCAGCTGGATATGCACATATAATAGTAAATAAACAGAGAAAATGAACGGATATACAAAAAATAAATATCAAGATGACTGACAAAACTGAAAAGAAACGAAAATAAAATGCAAACATTTAAGAAAACCAAAATATATGACAAGCTTTATATTACAGGGCGTGCATCAAATGTATCTGTGATAAAAATTCTAAACCCCTCCTTGGTGAAACATGATTAAAAACACCTCGCAGTGTGTGATGAAATGCTCTCTATCAGTGCGACAGGCAGAACCGTCTAATAAAATATGTTTTTTTGTCAGACGGCCCAAAATTTCTAGGCACAAGCCTGACCCCTATAAGTAGCGTTTTATCGCAATCCATCACTATGTTCTTTTGAAAACAGTTTGGCCCACAATGCTTGGCTGGAGAGCAGATATAGGAGGGTGTAAAAGGACTCTGACAAATGCAAAATAAGTGAGACTTTCTCCAGAGCTGCTTCCTCTTGTCCAGGTGTGACCGTCTCTTTCGCTCTGCGAATCCGCCTCCACAACAGGTCTAGCGAAAGAATCCTTGAGTGTGAAGTGCACGCTAGATCGCTTCCGCTCCGCTTTTATTAATCCTCGCTCCTCGCGCCGCGGCGCCCTGCCCGCCGAGACCCCCAGCGTAGCTGGCAGGAGCGATCGGCGCGGAAAGTGCTCCGTCCTCCAATTCACACTCATCAGCCAGGAGATTTTCTGTTTTTTTTCTCACAGAGCTCCGCATGGGAAAGTTAGGTGCGACAGCAGAAGTGACAGGCCTCTTCCTTCAGGCAATCAGCGACTCGGAGTCCCTGGGAGGCCCTACACCGTGGATCCTACACCAAGACTGAGCCTTCCCAATCCTGCCACGGAAAGATAGCTACTCTATCGCCTCCGCTACATATCAGAGCATTAGCTAAAATGTTAAACCAACTGGCTGCCGCTTAATCAAAATCAGAATCAAATGTATTGGTCGAATACAGTGTGTCAACCTACGCGAGGAATCTTGCTCCAGCCAATGGAGTCTCTCAAGCTATAGGGACGATATACAGACAATGAACATATAATTTACAGGCAGTACACAGCAGGCAAGCCACATACCGATTATGTGCGAGTAATATGCATAAGGAGCCAATAACGATAATCAGCATCAAGCATGGGATGGCGATTGATTGTCTCAAAGTCAAGCAAGTGAGCAAAGTGCTGCACAATGGGAGGTAGGTGACCGTAAGGAGATGATTTGTAGATGTGAGGCAGGGTGTGAAGATTAGAGTAGCTGTGGCCTAGCAGATGATACTGGTCAGCTATTTATGAGGGTGACGGCTTGAGTAAGGAAGCCGCTCCTGGATCGAGTAGTTTTGGGTACAGGGTTCTGTAGCATCTGCCAGAGAGGAGGAGCAGAAACTGACTGAGCCTGGAGTATGAGGAATCCGTCACGGTTCTGACCGGTAATGGGCCAACCAGCACTAGTACAGCTGGTGACCCGAAGCTTAGGTGGAGAAGCGTACAGACTATTAGCTATTTTCAGGGAGATTTTTTTCAGGCACTTAGATATGAACAGATTCTTATGTCAAGCAGCTAATACCAACCAAGTGAAGATACAGCATGAATGTGTTGAAGTCAGCCTTCCTATTGGCCAGGCATTCTGGGACCATGGATATGTTTAACCCATAGGAGAAGGCGAATGGAACAGGTAAGCTGCCTCCTCACCTAACACCGGAATATGATTGGATGCCATGGTGTCCTATCACGGGGGAACCTGTAACTGCAATGCAAGTCATTTAATGCAGCCAATAATGACAGGACAAGTGAATAACTTCTCAGAGCAGACATCTGGCAGAAAATACTACTATTAAATGATGTTTTAACTTTGTTTTGTCGCTAAATCTAAATTAAGTTTAAAAGACGCAAACTAAATTATTGACACTGATAGTTCCAATTCCAGTTCCAAAATGTACAAAAATAATAGTATATGGCCCAGCACTGCAGAACTCAAAACAGTCCTACTGGTCGATTAGGCAAGCTCATGCTCGCTGGGTGTTACCAGTTTCAGACAAACAAGTCGTCATTGCGGGGGACAGTTCTGGCGTGTCAGCACTCAAAATCTGCTGGCAGCCAACACTCCGAAGTTTTATCCAATGCCATGAGTGATCTCACAGTTTATGCTGATCTGGATAGTAATCTTCTACACCACTTCTATTGCCGTATTTGTTGATTTTAAGTTGTTTGCGTTTTTTAACAAAAGAAAAAAATACGGATGATAATTCCTCTGTAACCATCGTAGACAACATTCTGTTAAAAATGGAATGCGGCGTACCACATGGTTCTATGCTAGGACACATTATTCCATGTACACTACAGTTGGCGAAGAACATATACAAGCAGATCAGTAAACGGAAGCATAAAATCCATGTTGTCTGGCTCAGTAAATTTTGAATCTCTTCCAGTGTCCAGAAGACTGTGGGTTTGAATCCCATGGCTAAATGAGTAATCATATCAACGCTGGGCCCTTCAGCAGGACACTGCAAGCCCAAACTGAGAATACTTTGTACTGCATTATAAAGGCATCTATAATGCATTATAGATGAGAGATTCCAAAACCATTCATAATGCATAATAAACATGCCTATAATGTGTTGTGTTTTTTTTCATAAAGATTTAAAGCAGTGTTTATAATGCATTACGAATGCACCATAAAGTGTTCATAGACTCTTATAGACGTGGCATTCATAGAAAGTGTTACCATTTATTGATGCATAATCAGAAATGTTTTGATATACTCCAGATTAGATGATTGCAGTACCAGCCTTTGTATAGGCACCCTAACTGAACCCATTAACACAAACCAGAGTTAGGCAGAGTTAGCAGGATAAAGACAGAAACTCATTAAGAACAAAAGCGTCCCCATCTTCAAAACACATGCAGATCTACAAACATGAGTCAGAGTAGATCTTCTGTGATGTCATAATTATACATTTTTTGTTTTTCTAAATGTGATTTTTTTTAAATGCCTTGTGTCTGAGTAGTGCTATATAAAAAAAAAAAAAACGTTGCCTTGTTTATTAATAATGTCAAGGAAGGTAACATGCAACTTGACAAAACAAAATACCAAAATAAGGCGATTATATACGCTTGAGCAGGGCAGAAAATTTAATTTCTAAAGGACTGATAACCCTTTGGTAAATCTAAAATAGTCAAATAGTATAATACCCTACCCTAGTAAAATATGTGTATTTCATCATTGTTTAGAAAACCTAAACCATGCTGATAAAAAATTTAGCACATTTGCAGACTACAGTAGATGACATGGCAGAAAGGGCGTTTTAACATGTGATCGGATCTATCAGGGGCTTTCAGATTATTTGTAAAAGGCAAATGACCCCTGAGTGTCCCCAACCTTCCCACATCTTACAAACCATGCACCATAGAAGTCTGTCACATGATAAATCCCTTATGAATATTTTATCACAAAGCTACAACACTGACAGCATGGAGTTCAGTAAAATGATACTGAACTGGTTCTATAGTGGTGTGCATCCAGGTTGAGGACGCCTGCGTGGTTTATAGCTGGCAATTAAACTTGGTGATTTAGTTAATAACACCTTTACAAACGATAACAGTTACAGTTCTTTAAAAAGAAAAAAACCTTTGTTGGCACTGTGACATATAATAGGATCCAGTTTCGCTATTGGATGTTTATAGGACACCTTGCCCCAACACTGGACAAGTTTATAGAGGACGGATGGATGGATGGTGTTTATCGGAAGTCCCTAGGTAGCTAAAATAAACGTACACGCATATATTGTAGGGTCAGCTCCACAGAGGCAGCTGTGGGGAGATTATCTGCCCAAAATGCTCCTTTGTCCTACATAGATACAACTGAGGACAGAATCTTAAAATCACATCAACAAGAGCCGTTTGTCAATGTCAGAAGTCTTAAAGGAAGACGGTGCAGACCAAAATGCCAAATAAGCGCTTTTCTGAACAGAGAAGGGCCTCAAAAACTAGATTATAATCAGGGGTATTGCTGGAAATTCGGAGTGCCCTGACAAAATGCTAATTTGGGGCCCCGCTTGGGTTGGCACTTTGAATCTGTAGAAATACGGGTCCCACAGTAGATCGATTTTTGGGCCCGCCGAAATACCATGCCCCCGAATCTGCCAGGGCGTCCATGCCCCTTTGACACCCCTCCTTCAAATCACAGACACCACTCGTAATTCCCGCAAGTAATTTCAAAAGATCTGTAACCGGCACATCTCCCCATCATGGGCTCTCGGAATTCAGAGATCCATGCTGGCCGGAGTAAGGGATGTCCCTTCCGTGCCTGAACTGTAGACAGTTAATTTTTTTTTTGGGCTTTAGCTAACCCAAGTCAGAAGCGTAGGTTCAGCCGACGGAGTCCGTCCCTAAGCCTTCATCTCCTTCCCAAGCCCGCCTTGAGCACCAGCTCTATACATTTCCGCTGTTCCCACTTTCCTCAGGCACCTCTGTGGCTGCATCAGACACCAGCTGGGTGAGGGGCCTTAGCCGCCACAGTCCGCCTCAGTGCAGACGGTGGGCACGGCGCCACCGCAGAAAAGCACCCGTCCTGCCAGGAACCAGCCACACCCCCTCAGAGTTGCTGCACACAACCGCCACACGTCTGTAAATAAAAAAAAAAAAAAAAAAAACAGGAGCAGAGGTCTGGGCAGTTGCCTTGGAAATCCACACGGGAATATTTATTTCCGTTATTCCAACCTCGGCTTTATTTTTTCCACACTCATATTTAAATCTGTACAGCAATAATTGCTTCACGGTCCATTTGCTCTGATTCAGCAAAGAATTTGTGCACTTCGGGTCAACTACACCGGAAAGGGCTGAACTTATAAGCCGTTTGTTCACAGAACTTGAATGTGACAATAAAACTGGTACTCAGTAACCATTGGAAAAAAAACATAGGTATAATAATATAAATAACGGGCAAAGGCATTTCTTGGAGATGCTTAAGCAATGTTGTACAAGTATAAGGATGACAGGTATCCTATTCTGTTCACCGTTAACAAAAATACACGATGTGTGTGTTGATTACTCCTGGCATCCATTTACACGGTAACAGAGGTCTCTACCGAAAATAACCACATTTCCTTCCTACTCGGAGAGTCGGACGGATCAACGCAAACGGAAAAAAAAAAGACTAAACGGCTACCCTCTTCACAGAGGCCCGGGGGCTGAATTTTGTCTCTGATCAACTCTGGATATTTCCATCAACACGTTTAATGAGCAAGCAATAAATCTCCCATTCCAAGCCGACACACAGCTCGCTAACATCTGGAAGGTTTCTCCTTTGGTTATCGTAACGGCATGTCCTAAGAAAAGCGATGTCCTCACTCGCTTTCCCAAAAGCATTCGTACACTAAGCCTGATCTTAAAATAAGCACTGAGAAAAATTAAGCGCCATAAATTATCCAGTATAAACACCGCATTAAAGCTGAATTTGGAAAGAGCTGAGAAATACTTCATATTTAATTGTGAAAATCACTCTGTCCTCTGCGTGAAACTTTAGGTGGTTCTGAATCATATAAATCCACACGCTCCCAGGACGGTGGCAACAGCCAATCAGAGTGATAGCCACCCTCTCAACTCCCTCCTTCACCACTTTTCTTATATAAAGCTGCATTATGGCATCAGGATGCCGGTGTCCTTGGAAGCCGCAGTGATAATGCACTTTTCTCTCGCGCGCTCCATGCCTTTTCCATTACGAACGTGCAAAAGAAAAGCGCCGAGGACTGTCACGACACGAACGGCGAGGAGCCGGGCGGGCTTCGAGACCGCCAGCGCACACAAGAGGCAAAACTCAGTTCGACCTTGAGAAGAAAAGAAAAAAAAAATAAAAATCACGAAGTCAAAGCTGACGTGGACACTCTCCTCTCATGTGACATAGATTTATTTAGCAGATGCTTTTGTCCAAAGCATCGTGTGAGTGAGCATAGCTAGGGGTCAGAGAGCGAGATTGGGCAGCACCCAGCCTCCCTGGAACAGTTTGGGTTAAGGGCTTCGCTCAAGGGCCCATTTATAATATGATAAGTCTGCCAGCCACGGCATTCGAATCCACAGCCTACTGGATACTAACTTACTGAGCTACGCACCACCAGTCTTATACCTAGTCTCCAGACCTCTGACACACATCACATTTCATATTATTTTGAAACACTCTGGATGGAATACAAATATTATTATGAACTCGCATCCCATTCAGGGTGTGCCTCCCAGTCATGAGTCCTCTACTGCCTGGGAC
>JAODKK010000047.1:2434501-2446096 GCA_026774405.1 Petrocephalus microphthalmus | reverse complement strand
ATATAGCATTGCCTCTATATGAGTTACATCCAGCATTTCAGGACTGAAATGAACATGGCTTCACACAACAAGACAGACCAGTACATAAAAAAATGCATGTATATATATATATATACACACACACACACATATATATACACACATAAATGTAAATGTAAATAAATGTAACATTCAGCAACTCCATGATAACAGATGAGTTGGAATTCAATTATACTAGTGGTGGCACGGAGAACAGTATTGCAGTATGAATTCTGCTTTGCGCCTTGTGCTCCGTGGAATGGGCTCCAGCGTTACCACAATCATGGATAAGAGGTGCCGACAGCAGATGGATGGATAGGCGGGTGGATAAGATTTGTATTTGCTTGCATATTTAAACAACGCTAAATGCCTTTGCTGCAATTTTAAGGTAAAAAAAACGAGACTCCATATATACACTGGTACACTGACAGTACATGTAGTTCAATACCAAAAAGGGAAAACTGCATTATAAATGAATGTTTCTCTCCGTTTTACTATACTTTGTTGGGTGGGGCTCCAAAACATTATTAAACCTTCTAGTGATTAGATAATCATTAACCACGAATATACACAGTACTGCCCCAACGATAAGAGTAAAACACTTATCCTCCAATAATACACAGGTAATTACTGAATTAACTAGTAAAGTCTATTTCCACACAATTCCGAAGAATCCAAGTGAAATAGTCAGGAAGCGACCATGACGGCTAGATTGTGCTTAAATACATCAATTATTTCCTCAAAGGACTGTGCGGTGTAGCGACATTAAAACTCACTTGTGGTGGCCGGTCCTTTACGGCTTAATTGTTTTCATGACAGTGCCAATAACAGGGAAACGGCCCGATTTGGAGATCACCTGGGATTAAAATACACACGCGCACAGACAATAGAACAACAAGCCGCCAGGGGCAAACGTGTGTTTCCACTTACAAATCAGCATTCCAAAAATAGGCTGCATTAATTCAAAACGTATAATTATACTGGTTTTGTTGAAATATTTTAGACTTGACTAAGGTGTTAGAGATACGTGTTTAATATGCTCTTCTTATGAATCATTAAGAACGCATATAATGCATATTTATTTAGATACGAACGTTAAGCCTAACATCAAACAATATACCTAAACACACCCATCGTAAACGGGAGTTTAACACTGACCGAAGCCGGCTGCCCCAGGGTGACGTTTCCCTTATGGCGTTCCTGCAGTGCCACCTGCCGGTCAGATAGCCGACTTGCATTTAGACTGCAACTAATTAAAATGGTATTTATACAATACTACCCAATACCTATTTATCGAAAACACAATTTGAAAATCTGACGTAACTTCCAAGAAAACTTTAGAAGTAAAGTTTTTCGGGTAGAAAACACTAAACTGAAATGTTGGTGTGCTGTAGTACATATTTGTTGCCTTCATGAGTATACATAGCCTATCCATTTACAGTACATATGGAGTTCTAACCAAATTTGATTTCCAAGATCCGTTTCATATTGCGGCGAATATATTTAAATAAAGCATTTAAAACACTTCAGGGTCTTTGCATTTTGTGACTGTTCTAGACATGCCTTCATTTACAGGCATGCTTATTACATACGTAATAAAGGTCGAAGAGCTGAATTGCACTGTACTGATTAACTGTACAGCAGTTAATCCTCAACGCACATCAGTCATTGGTAATTAACGCTGCCGCGCCAACATATCACGGGCACCTATTTGCCTTTACTTTTAACAACGAAATACCGACCGAGTCAGTGAAACGACTACAGCACAACTGGACTGAAACAGATATAGAATTTATTTTCAACCATAAGTAGGAAAAATACATAGGTGTAAAGGAAACAAGCAGACCCTGTTAAAAACAAACTAATCGAAAAGGTAACCAAGACATAAGGACAACAGTAAAATTGAAAAAATCCTTGTTTACCATTAGGCCTTTTTAATTGTTCCTAGTAATGATTTAAAAACAGCTGCCTATGTCTATATTAACATTCTTAAAACATTGTGCAAATGTTTTGCTGGTATTCAATGAATGGTAAACAAGAGTTGGTCCAGTGCATTCACATAATGACAATCAATATAGTTATATATATTTATATATATATATATATATTTATACACACGCACACGGCCAGCTACGGTGCTCTTTGCCGCACAACTATTACTACGTGAAGGTTATAACCAAGCGAGTGAGGGAACAGGACAGTATGAGAGAATGAAAACTGCTGTGAGATAGTAGGGTCTATTAAAACGTCGTTCTCAGACTTCTAAAGTCGACATCATATTACTAGACTGCAATGATCCTTTAAAAAAAATGACATTCCAATACCCAACAAGTACATTCGTCTTAGTTTTCCCTCCACGGACATTAAAACGGCAGAACCCGTTTCCCTGCTATTACTTTCAAGCAGCAGCTGGAAACCTCGTCATGCACGTGACACGGATGCAACTGGCCAATGAGCGGCGACTAAAAGTGGGATGGGGGCGGGGCTACCCAAACAAAATAGTCAAGGCCTAAGACAGCCTCAGTGATGATCAGAGTGCAAATAAAGACAAGGAAGAGTACCACAAATACAAAACACAGAGGCCAGGGGGAGGGGTGGTCGATGTGCATGTGCAAGTGGCTGAAATTTGGGAAGGGTAACCTCCCCACCCTGACTAACCCTTCGCCTCTGACTAACAGCCTTAGCCACTGAAAAGAAACCTACAAGATTAGATTTGTTTTGGGGGAGGTGGACTGGAAACTTAAAAGTGCTGAAAGCATGAACCAACACACCTTAGAAGTGACAGGAGACCCAAATTCCAAAGCAGCCATTACCAGCTGTGCTTTTAGAAAAACACGTGTCACATCACTTCACAAGGGACCCATTCACTAAAGCGTTTACCAAAGCAGTGAGGAAGCAGCTTTGTACACACTAAACGGAGGGTACAGCCTAATGCCTTCAGAATGATGGGTGGAGATGAGATTTCCTACGTAGTGGCAATCATTCATGTTAAAGGAAATGTGTTTGAATGCATTTTCAATGGACACATGGAGACAGGAACTCTTGATTCTCAGTTAAGAAACCAAACATCTATAATTCATTGCATTTATGAAACTTTTATAAAAGAATTTGGTCTGTGCATCATGGAAAACGATGGGTTAAACAAAAAGATGAAATCATTCAACCACAGGATAATCATGATATACACATTAAACAACAAGATTCATTTCAAAGAAAGAAAATGAGATACAACGTTTATTCACACTTTACAAAAACAAAAAAAGGCTGTTTTAATCAACTACAATAGTATCAGCAATTCAATATAATCAACTGGACACTTTGTTCAACAGAAACAATTGAAAAGAAGGAAATTTAAATAGGTAAGAGCAGGCTCTGGGTAAAGAGGACATCTCAGACCTATCGCTTCACTGTATCTCTTCCTTTGGATAATTAAAATTCATTAAATTAAAATTGGTTTTGCACAACAGCACATTTTTAAAAGCCGTAATAGTTGATTTTAGGTAGTAGCTGCACTCGTTACCAGCTTTAAGTGCTTGTCAATCCAGTTCCAATTAAAAACCTTGGGGAAATGTTAACCCTTTTTGTGTGTACATGGCCAATTGTACCAGAACTCAGTGGTATCAGAAATCGACAAGCTAGACTGTGCTCTTTTCTTAAAGCCTACAAAAAACAAAAACAAAACAAAACAAAAAAAAAAAACAAAAGCTAAGTTACAGTAACAGATTAGCTTACATCTTGGCTTCATAACAGTATGCAACAGATGGCACTGTAGGCGGGGGGGGGGAATACATATACCCATGGTCTAGCACTTGGGAAAGACCTAAAAGAAAGACGAGAACTGCCTGAGTGAAGGAAGAGGAAGTGACCCTCTAGCGCTAACTGGTTATTAATGAGACCAGGGAAGGGAGGATGGTTCTCTGGGAGGCAGTGCAGCATGCAAATGAAAGGGCACTGATAGTACGAGTCGAGAAAAATCAGACAGATCCCAACGATTAAAGAGTCACCGATTACTACAGAATTCCATAAACCCACAAGGAGACCAGAAACAACGATATTAAATTTCCACAGCAGATTAAACTGGACAGAATCCTAAAAAAAAAAAAAATAATTCCATAGAGCTGCTCAGCTGTCAGACGATCGCACAACCCATGTGACCAACAGAATCGTTGAGGCACAATGTATTTTTTTTTTCTTCAATCTCCCTTCAGCGCCCAATCTCCTCCACACATCTTTCCCTACTGGGGGAGCCCCGAAAGGGGGGCGGGGTACTTCCCTCCATTTCATATACACGGGGGTGTGACTCGGAGCATGTTGGTGAAAGCTGCCTGAACGGGCAGATCCACTCCCGAAGTGCTGTCGGATTCTGCCTTCTGAGTGCAACATTTTGGAAATAAACACCACTGCGGTACATCTAGGACATATAACCAATGGGAGTGCAAACTGTAGCAGCGATTACCAGGAACAACTTTTTTTTCTTCAATTATTTTTTTCTTTTCTTAAAAAGTCTTTTGTACAAGCTGGTCGTGTCTTTAAACACATTAAAACTGATATAAATTTAGTTCACAATACAATCTTTTTTTCCCCAAATTTGATTATTAGAATTCCAAGTACAAAAATGCAATAAATCAGGTTGTCTGCAGTTCATATACAATCATGTAAACACTAATTCCAAATTTCAATATTATAAATACTTGTATGAAAAACCTCTACAATGAAGCATGGAAGGTATGGTTGAGAAGGTCACTACTGGCAGCTAAGTCTAAGTGTATGTGTACGCTGGTGCCAATGGCAGCTTTAATGCCACGCTAAGACCTCTAAGAGTCGACAATCAGTCACCCCCTTGGTCCATGCAAAGGGCGCTCAGTTGCTGCAGCAGAGAGGGCCATCGAGCTTGGCCAGGACATCACTTGCGCCCTTAGGAGAGAACCTTCCCTTGTCTTGTGCCCTCAGTCAACTCCCTCCACCCCAGTCCACAAGATGGCGCTACAGCCCAATTGCTTATTCGACCGACGATTTAGAAAATCACTCGGTAAAGGAGAGGGGCTACGGAGGGGCCAACTTCATTCCCACCGTTTGAAGAGAAGAAAATAATGCTTAAAAATAAGAAAAGACTGACATTTTTAGATACAATATTAAATTCAGTTGAATAAATTAAGCTGCAGAGCTTCTAGAAGTCAAATCAAAGGGGTTCTTGTGATTACAATCACCAAAACAAAAAAAAAAAAAAAAAAGCAGTATGACTAAGAGCCAGTAGACGTAAAACATTACTGCTATACAATGGCAATATGAGGTTTAAAATTAAAAAGAGGGCGAGGGGGAGGGACTTGTAGCAGCAGGAGAGTTGGTTGGTTGGTTGGTTTCAGCACCATAAAGTGTAAAGCGAGTTTGGCCGACTCTCTCCTTTGCTAACAAGTCCGTCGCTTAAAACGAACAATGCGTCACACAGGAGGATATTACTATGCGCAAAATAAGGGGGTTCATGGCAAATAAAAGGCAAAACAAAAAGGTGAGAATCTTTAACACAGCCGGAAAACTAGCCTGGATTTGGATATCTATGGATGTTGCACTCGTTCCCCTGTGTGTGGTACGGTTCCTGTGTGATCCTGAGTTCTTCCACCTGTGAAATCACTGCATTCCTCTATAGAGAATTTAAGGTGTGATAGAGAACGTAATTAACTCCAATGGGTATCGTCGCGGTAACAGAGGGGAGTGTAAAAAGTATCTAAGAGTCCAGATCATTACATTGCGCCTGAAAATGGTAAAAGTTTTACCAGGATTGACTTCAGCGTCAATTAAAATCTATTAAAAACCATTACAAAAAGAGAAAAATCCCTGTTGGCCATACCTCACTTCTCTGATCATATTATTATACAGATTATGTATTTCTTCAAAAATTTACAGAAAAGCACACGGGGAGAAATAGCTCCCTCCAGTGGCTCGGAAGACTACCTGCGGCCTTGCAGGTGGATTCCATTGACTGGTGGCGTATAGGGCAAAACTAGCTCCAGCTGTGCAAATAGGGAGAAGTGATCGGAGGGGATATGAGAATGTGGACAACCGCTGACATTGTTCCCAAGCCAGTGTGGATCCACAGGCCCCAAGACTCCCAATACATTGAGAAGAGGCTGAGAGTAGAAGATGTAATCAATGACACCCTGAAAGAGAAAAGGAAAGAACATTTTCAAACCCCTCCTGCTTCACTATCCCACAGACACAAGCATGGACCAGAGAAATCTTAATTAGCTTGAGGCCACATTATCTGCATTAATGAGTGCACTAATGTGAGGATCAGGTCACCAATATACAGAAAAACATTTCAATTTAGCACTGCACTAATCTAACCCAAACGACGACCAGATGGGTGAAGCAGAAACACTCATACTTCAAAGCTACACTCATTTAATAATTTCTTAAAAGGAACCCAGCTAGACCTAACTGACAAGTCTCATGTAACTCCACCACCATCAAGCTTTGGAAGGAGCCTGGAAATTGGCCTTAGAAAGATTAGCTCTGAAACCATTTTACAGGAAATGTGTTGTTCCATACACAGCTTAAAGCAGTCGTCCATATTACCATTAATTTAATTTATTACCATTATGGCTTTGACTTCAGCAAATCAGTTCAAGTTGGACGGCAACTGACATTTTGATGATTCATCTGACAGAGGCAACCAGAAAATGCCAGCACCCAGAGAGAGAATAGGGACAGTACCTTGAAGTCGAAGGTGTAGTTGGTGTAAGGCATGAGGCCGTTCTCGTACGCGCTCTTCAGCTTGAAGCCATGCGTGATTCTGCCGTTGGGCGTGCCCTTCTTGCCGTTGCAATTGAAGTTGGTCAGGCTGTCAATGTAGCGAAGCTCCTTGAAGTCCTTGTGCGTGCTGTCCACCCCTCCCGTGCTCAGGTACTCCACCACACCTGCACACGTGCAACACCGTGTCACATTCATGAAGCCATGCCCACTGCCTCTCCAGCACTATCCACTGGTCACCTTACCTCCAACCAGTCATACTCTTTGGAAGTACCAAGTGTACATTTGGCTGATATGGCCACTTACCGGAATCGGGCAATGAATTGAGGTCGGCGCACAGCACGAGGGGGATGTCGTTGGTCTCACCGGAGACAGAGTTCAGCTTGAGGCTTCTCGTGGTGTTGTCAATGATGTTCTTGATCTCGGAAAGGAACATCATGGTCTGGACTAACTTAACGTCAGAGTACTCAGGGTCCCAGTGCATGTGTGCATTAGCCACCAGGAGGAGCTGTTTCTCCATCCCATGCAGCTTGCCAGCTGGAAAACAAGAGTATTTTACATTGGAGCACCACATCATGATTATCCTGTTTAACCCATCATGCACTTACATTGGTGCATGAATCAATGAGTGTGCTGTAAGCCTGGAGGCCCACCTGTCTGCTCCACCATCTCCTTACGAATCTCGAGGAGCACTGCAACCCCGATGTTGTCCTTGGTCATAACGCGGTTCAGCATGGGTTCCGAACCCTCCGAGTTGGCCATGGCCAATTGGTTGAACTCCACAGTATGTTTTTGCACCAAAACAAACCTGCAGGCAACGCGAGTGAGATTTAACAGGGCAGCACAGCTGATGCGGGGCAGAATATGAACACAATGGCCTCGGGAGACAAGCTCACTTTTCCGTTTTGAAGAATACTGCACACCCATCCACGTGCTTACGGTCCGACTCAGACATAGTCCTGGCCCTGGACTTAGGGCTGAAGAAGCCCTCGTATCCGTGCTCTTTCAGCTCTACCAGAAAGTAGTTAAAGTACTGTTCCGTTTCAACTTCCTGTAAAGACAGCACAGAGCAGATGTATCCAGTCAAACTTCGTGCAATGCCAGTCAGCTATTTCTGCACACATTTCATATGGCTCAGTCAGTTTTTCAGATTTCAGCCCCTTTTGTTTACATATTAGATGTATAATACAAAATGATGATAAGCCTCTACAGGGAAAACAAGATTAAGAGCATGACTATGACTAGCTGATCGGAATGCTCATCTTTAAGCCAATCAGATGCAGCCACGGCACCAGCCCCACCTGCAGGCTGATGATGTCGGCACAGCAGCCCAGGATTTCCTGCATGATGGCCTTCTTCCTGTATTCCCAGTTGAGCGCCCACGACGGACAGTAGCCGTAGAGCTGGCGAGTGGCGTACTTGTCACAGAGCACGTTGTAGCACATGACAGAAAACAGCGCTACAGTGCAAAGGGATGGGAAGGGTTAAAGCGGCACAACCCGAGATTACGCCAAAAACCGAGGGGGGCGGCACGGGCGAGCAGGGGGCCATACCTGCGGGGCACGTCCTGTCGGGTTCCTGCAGTACGATCCAGGACCTGGGTGGGGGCTGCTCTGTGGAGACTAGGGCCACAAACAAACAGGATCAGTGCACCTGGCCTCTGTTACAGCCTATTCAGGTCCATCGGTTCATTAATTAGTCATCTAGATAATCAAATCGTCCTGTTTGCTAGAGGAGGGATCATGTTTCAGCTCTGGTAAGAGACTGATTGTGAGGGATGGGTAGGTGCTCAGAAGGCCCAACAGGGCACAAATCATCAGTTTACAGTAACTGAACAATATCTACATGAACACCCCGAGTCAGCATCCCAAATCACAGAACATCCTGTTTTCAGCCTCCCCCTGTTACGCCAGAACATGAAAGCAGCACATACTCTGCCACGGGCTTCACATCACGTCAACAGTGAAGGTCGCCATGAAAACAAATTTCATGAGTTGCGCCCATCACGTTCTGCGACGCTAACTTCTGGCAGCTAAAATACCACACGCTCATTATTTGTCATTTCCATTTGCCTGGAGCAATGTGATCAAGGAAATGCCACATGAGGCAAGCATGATAAAATATACACCACTAATACCCTGTGTTTACTAAACAAGTCTTAGGCAGAGCAAACAGTAGGAAACATCAAAGCAGCTACTTTTAAAATTACATTTATCCAAGCTCTAAATCGCAACAAAACAGCAGCTAGTAACAGATCACTGCACTACGCAACAACTCTACACCAAGTCCATTTCCCTATCGCAGTCATATAGTCCTGTCAGTCTTTACGCCAATAAAAAAAGGTGGAATCTGATTGGACAAAGTCATGATTCATCAGATAAGGGCAATAAAATCTGATTTCTAATAGGCTGTACTGGGGACAAATCATTTTGATCAATCTGCCGTAGCACAATAGGCCAGTGAACAAGAAATAGCAGGCCAACCGTTTCGAAATCAACACCGAAGTACGTTAAGCTAAGGAGGAGTGGGGGCACAGAGTAAACAACCTCCCAGCATGCATTAAACCACAAACTGACCAATCAGCACAGCCAAATTTCCAGCCAGTGAGAAAGGAGCACTCACTGCGTTTGGTGGTGCCAGCCAGGTTATCCAGCAAGTAGTTTAGTAACCGACGTGTTCCATCAGGTTCCTGATAGAGGCTCAAGATTTCTTGTGCAAGTGGGTTTCCTAGAGGTAAGCAGGGAGAGAATAGATGAGTGTTTAGTCTCCACAAAGACTTGCACTTAACGCTTACTATTAAGGCCTAAAATAAAATCCAACTGTGGCACATAAAAATTCAGTTATGCAAACAAAATCACAAGTGAATTTGAAAGCATGTGCTCATTTTCTCATTAAACCTAATCAGCCTTGCAGCTTAGACCATTTTCGAATAAAATGTTTTGGTGGTTTTCTGGACTGGACATTAGGGCTGCTAGATTATGGGAAATAATCATAATCATGATTTTGGTCAATACTGAAATCACGATTATTTAACATGATTACTCATATTGCTCTGACTCTGGAAACACATTGTATTTACTGCACATAAAGAAGCAAACATGAAATTTTCACTGATATCTTCCTGTTGAACTTTCCCTTAAAACAACTAAGTATAATATTCAAATATTATATAAAATAGTAAAGACAAGTAAATAAAAATCAGCAATGTAGTGCAGTTCCACAGTCTCTTGAAACAAATTACTAAATTAAAAATACCAAAATATAAACATGAAAAATATTTTTAAATTACAAAATAAGCTGCACTATAGAATGCGTCTGTTGCGAAGGACGGCGATGTGGATTTGCTACTTTTCTGTCTCCGTATTAGTTGGTCGCAAATCACTCCGTGTTTGAATTTTAGGTGGGTAAAAGATTTGCCGCGTTGCTGAATGGCAGACACCACAGAGTAGCAAAGCTTGCGTATAATGTTTCTGATCCACGTCTGTCTTCAAAACCAAATTGTTCCCGTACCAGTGAACTTTACTTTTTTTTACTGATTAAACACTGCTGCCCCTCTCCTCTTCCTGCCATCTTTACTCACGCTGACTTTTTAAAACACCACCACCAGTGAGCTTACATACTCTGTCTCTTTGCTGTTAACCCCGGGCGCGCCCTGCTTCAATAAAGAAATTTTATCTTACTCAAGTCGTGTCAGGTAAATTCACTTCAACCTTGGTGCTGATCCGAACATGGAGGAAATATAGCAGGCAAGATTTTTTACTTCCACACTCACATGTGAGTTTAGACTTCAGAAGGGGCAGATATTATTATTTAATAATAATCGCTTTTGTCGATTACATTGTTGTTGTGATCGTTTGGGGCCGAAATCGAAATCTAAAAAAATTACAGAAAGACATACAGAAAGAGATGGACGCTGAAAGTGCGTGACTCACCTTTCAAGCCCAGTGTTTGCAACTGAAACAGCTTCCCAAGTTCAAAAGGTAGAACCCGCAACTGGTTGTTATTTAAAAGCAGTTCCCTGAAAAGGACGAAGAGTGCCAGCTTTAATGAGAACAGTCCCGGCAATGACGACTGCACCTGGAGATGCACTCCAGCTCGTTAATACCGGGGGCACGATGCATAGAAATGGGCAATTAGCAGAGCTGGCACATGAAGCAAATGGAGTGGAGAGGATAGAAAAGTAATCGAAACCTAGAGACTGACATGGCACACCAAGCCACAGCCTGGTAGATGTGAGGGAAGGGCAATTTATACGGTGTGCCCAAGCACTTGTTGTTCTACCTGCCGTATGACTGTAGACCTCAGGGCTCGGTATCTAAATAGAGAAGCCCTTGTCAAAGCCCTTGTCAGGTTTGTTAAAATAAACCTACATATTTCTACGAAACAGAAACCAAAGCTGGGCGGAGACAAAAGCACCGAGACTGCGTTTCCTTGAATCAAACTGTACCATGTGGCTCTACAGATTAATGAACATTAACAAACCCTCTTTTCAGCTGTTTAATTACATGCTTCGGACAGAAAGAATATTCTCTAAACAGACCAAAGACGTGAGATCTTTTGTTCAATGGACCAAGCCATACAAGGTTTTTTTTTCCCCTTTTAAACACATCATGCCCATTTCTTGAAAACAAGTGAAACCTTATGCCATTACACTGATCTATCCAGCAGAGGAAGACAGTAGCCACGGGAAGGTTTTGAATAATGATAGCAGAAATTAAATGCTTATTTTAAGAAGTCCTTAGAGTTGTTAGTTTTGTGCAGATGTAAAACAGTTTGCTTGCTTTAGCCCGATATAGCAAAGCTGGGGGGGGGGGGGGGGGGGGGTCCAAA
>JAODKK010000047.1:2420064-2432720 GCA_026774405.1 Petrocephalus microphthalmus | reverse complement strand
ATTTAACCCTGACAGGATCCTCAACCTTTTCTTAGAATAAAACGCATTACAGAAAATTCCATTGAATTTATACACAAAAAAGGGGAATGGAATTGAAGGTCAACAGCTCAGAAGAGGTTCAGTTCCCTATCTAACACTACAAGAGGAGATATGTTATATGTATTTAATACATATGCTCCTATAGAACCCAAAAAAACATCAAAAATAAAATGATTTAAATCAAAAGTCCGCAAAAGGCCCTCATGTGGAAAAACATCAGCTAATTTTCAATAAATGAGCTAATTACCCATGTAGTGTTAAGATATGATAAAGGAGTTTGATATAAGCAAGTTTTTTCAGCAAACTGGAGACACTGCCTCCTTGCTTTCAGCATCTCTGACCTGAACTAGATATGATACGATCAAAGGCAGTGTTTCAACTTTGATAGAAAACATTTCCTGATACCCGACGTGAAACACTCCCTACCTAGTTTATAAGCAAAACTAGATGTAAATATAGATTAGACCGTTACTCGCAGCAAATTCAGCTGTACATCCAAAAACTAGACACACTACCGCAAAGCCCTAGTTCCACATTTGTCTATATTGTACATTTAATGGTAGTTAGCCAATTCACAAAAGAAATCTATTTGGGGGGGGGGTAAAGGTTTAAATCATTATGGCACAGTCTGCTCATGCCACATGGGCCTGGTACTCAGAGTGCAAACAAACGGCGGAATGTAGCTGTCCTCTCCAAAAGCAGCAGAAACACGATCGGGGGGCGTGACTCCTGGACAATGCCGGACAGCCATTGGAGCGCCCGTCCGTCAATCAAAAACGCATCCCCATTTCCTCAAATGTCTTAACTAGCCAGCAGTCAAGCAACAATGTAAACGGCGCTTTAGAAACAGGCCTTAGCTCCGAGATATTGCTGCTCGTCCTTATTACAGTCAGAAATACACCCTAATGGTTAGATTTATGGTCTTTTCTAACGAACGGTTGAGTTGCTAGCCTGTTCACTACATTATACGCAAAGCGGTCCCCACACTCCGCAGCAGCTAATGTTACCTGAAGGCATGCACACATGGCTTTGCCAGCCACGTACTCCCAAATATGATTAACCGATAAAGGCAAGCCGACAACTTTAATCCGTATTGTGACAAAAGAACTTTATAGCCAGCCAACAGAAAGTATACATCTTCCCTCTTTTTTTGCCCCACATTATTAGGACACCAATTCTCAGTTTCCTAAAGAAATGCGCGTCTGAGCTTTTAACTGCTTCGGGGGAATTATAATTCCTTCAAATAGAACCAAAAAACGAGTATTTCCCTGTCAGCGGGCTTCCCGAGATCAACTTACGAGCGTCCGGCGAACATGTGTTTACATAGGTAGCAATATAGATTAGCGGCTAACCTGCTAAATAACAAAAACTACTGACGGCCAGTTAGAGATAATTACGAAGTCGGCAGTAACTTAGTTTTTCTTCTAAGAATACCCCCAATAACCTAGGTGGGTAAATATAATTTCCAAAGTGACGAAGTCAATGTTACATAAACAATGATCCAGCTAGCCCTCCGTGGGATAACTGGTTTGTCAATATTGTTAGCTAGCGGATAATTCGAATTCTAGCGCTCAATCTCCTCACATCGGGCAAATGGGCGTCGAAACTCGGCTCATAATTGCCCTTCTGTTGGGAAAAAATGTGTGCTTTCCAGAAAGATCGCTGATGATTTTCTGAGGTAATTAACGCGGCAGCCTGGCGAACGTAACCAACCTCCAAAAACACGGAGAGAAAGAATATACCTACGTCGAAGCTTAATACGCGCAGGTGCTAAAGTCAGATCTGCCTGCCCGCGTTTTTGCCTTTGCCGTCGTTTCGCTTCGCTTTCTTTTACCTGAAAACGCATACCAGTTTGCGAGGGCGAGTGCGTATTTCCTTTGTTTCTGGTTCAATGTGTATCCGCCGCTTTCTCCACACAGATACGAGCACAAACACGCATCATGGCGGCCCTGCGCCTCTTAGTTTACGAAGACGACGCCGGCCCCCATTGGCCGGCGCGCGGCGCGAGCGCGGACGCGAAGGGCAACGGCGGTCCTCATTGGTCAGTCCGCAGCCCACAGCGCCGCCATTGGACGCCAGCCTCTCACAAAACGCCCCCACGCTGGGTCTCGCTCGCACGCCATTGAGGCGCACCGAGCTGCGCTCGATCCGGAACGAGTTGTTGCAGTCCGTCGGCGAAAGAAAAAGACCAAAAAAAAAAAGAATGAAACCACATCTTTTACACGACACACCTACTTGCATTATATATGTATGTTTTTAAAACCAAGACGTATAATTGAATAGTAATGGAACATATAACCACTTTCAGGGTCACAAGGGGCTTGGAGCCTATCCCAGGTCGTGCAGGGCACAAGATTGAGGTATACCCTGGAAGGGATGCCTCACAGAGAAGATGCATAATGAAAAACATTTTTCTAGACAACAGTTAGTCGAAGTGCATATCTTATTTTGAAAGGAAATCAGAGTACTGGTTTTCTGTTAAGTCATGTTTCATTACATTTATTCGTTTAGTTATTATGAGGGAGAGCTTTGTGGGTAGCACTGTGTCCTCACACCCGAGGGCAGCTGGTGTGATTCCTGCTTGCATGCTCCCATCCTATCTCCTTTGGCCTCTCCAGTTTCCTCATGTAGTCCAAAATGATGACGGTCAATTAGTGTTACTGGTGAGTAAGTGAGTAAGAGTGTGGCCTGTGAAGGGCTAACATCCTGCCCTCCCAGAGACAGGCACCGGCTGCTGTTTATTACTTCCCATCCATCCTGCATAAGTGTTCATGGAAGATGGACAGCTGAATCTTAAGGGAATTGGTATCATCATTTAAACGCAATGAATGCAGGAGTAATACATTGTTCAGCAAGTCCCTTTCTACCCAAAGGGATTATGGTTGCAGCATAATGTTTCCACAGTGTAAATTGGTGAGCCTGCCTCTATAGATTTATAAAGCAATGAATCAGACAGCTAACTGATGCTGGTATTTCTGGTATAGCAGACTGTGGGTTGTGACTTTTGTGACAAAGAATTATAGTAAAACTTAGTAGACTCCTTTAGTAAAATCCTACACCCCCAATAATGATTTTTTCTGGTGCAAGTTATGATTGATATTAGGGATTGTCCAAATAAACCTAGTCCTGGATAGAAACGTTAATATTATATGACCTAAAATATTTTCAGTCTTTTAAGTTTTACCGTAAATGATCAGTGTTTAAGTCCTCCTCACAAACTAAATATGTGTGTAAAATACACTTAATGGAATAATGACATAGTGCGATACTCCCAGCTGTCATTATGTGATTTAATAAGTAGTGATACAAAGAGCAAGGCGCATTCCTGCTCGTCTGTGGGCATCATATAATGTAAAACTCACGTATACAACCGTGCAATTGCATTTTAGTCATACTTACAGCGATGTAAACAAAACCCGTACAGGAGGATAATGTGGAGTTTCGTCTCAAACGGTTAGCAGGTGACTAGCACAGATTCTAAAATTTTGTTTTTTTTTAATAATAATGATATAAGCAAATATAAATTCTGGTTACAGTTTTAAGATAACTGAGGCAATTAAATATGCATGAAACGTATGCTATATTTAGATTTTAAAACGCAAAAGTATGATGAAAATGTATGATAAATATTACCGGATATACGTAAGGAATTACATAATATTGTTTTCATCCAGATTGCACTGTGGTTGCACGCTCACTTCCTACTGGGTAAATCTGTTAGTCCGTGAAACACAGTTAAGATGCTCTTGATAATTTATTCGAAGTTTATGCCAACGTCAGCAGCTGAGTGCAAGTTATCGAGCGCCAGTGAATGTGTACCTAACTTGTAGACGTGTCATCGACTTGCGCCAGTGAAAGGAAAAGTATTAACTTCACCGAAAGTAACAGCTATTATCCACGCTTGCAGTCACAAAGCCTACGATAACTTTAAGTATAGGCCCTGTGTAACTTCGGTTACATTAACGGCCGAAATCATAAGTTGCTTTGGAAAGAGTTACAGGCAGTGAAAATAAACCGTAGATGTACTTTGCGAAATCTGATGATTAACTACGTAAACCGCGTCAACATAAACTATCAAGGAAGTGCTCGGAAAAAGGAAGAGGGAAGGTTTTACATGGATTCTGGTTTTGGGAAACAGCAGGAATATCAATCCGACTATAACAGAGATATAAAGTGATTCTCTTAAGAACGCCCAAATAAATTGATGTTTTAAGCCTTTTGATAATTTGTCAAATCCCGATTATAGCAGACATGATTTATGGTTTTTGAGCGCGTAAGCTATGCTCATATAGCCTGCCCTTTTAGGTATCTTTCACATAGTTCCTCGATCACCCGCTACTTTTACTCTAGAAAAAGTACTTAAAGTCTTAAGGAAACTTCCACTGACGCACAAAGGTAGGAACTCTGACTTTCTGCGTACCGCAGCTGTCTGAACAATACATATGTAAAAGACGTGGATTATAAGTAAGTAAGGTAAATAAGGTAAAACTATTTAAGTTTATTAAAAACATAATACCAGTAATAATAAACATCCTCCTCGGAATATTCCTGGAAAATAATCCAAGTGATTTAATACGCGATGCCGCCATGAGCATTGGCTAGATAAAATGCGATCCAAAAGGCGGAAAACGTGACCCTTAGTGGTAAGAAGTGGCCATAAACGTCAGCGCCGCTCCATACGCGTCTTTATGCTTATGCGTTACATACCTTCATTTTCATTCCAGAGCGCGGTCTATTCCAGGGAATACGGGGCGCGATGCAGGGGCTATGGGGAGAACGCGCAATGCCCGGGACCGGTAATTAAAAACGCAGGGTGCTCCATATATATTCTCTATTTTAGTAATAAAGGTGTGCGATCAGTGTCTGTTTTTCTGTATATATTTTGCAAGAAAGCATCTGGAAGATGAATGGATGATCAGAAACAAAATACATAATCCAGATGTGAATTAATGTAGCAATGAATGCTTCATGGCAGTAACTGTTGTCACGCACATAAAAAATGGTGGGCAGGCCCAGGCGGACGGGGTGGCTAGTGCCTGATAACTCGGGGATTTGGGGGGCGGTAATCTGGACGTGATTTCCAGCTATCGGTTCAGAATGGGACAGAGACATTGTTTTCCTGCTCTGTTAATAAACGATGGAATATTCTCCCGGAAAATTTGTTTAATCCTTCCAGTAGAGTTCTATAATCTTTTTTTCTATTTATATACAGTACACTCTCTCTTTGATTGTCACTGGGGCTGTACCCTAAAGGGTCTGCCAATTGTACCCTGAGCTGTAGGTAATTGCACCGTATATGGTGCAGAAATGAATCCCCAAGGTACAAACAACATGAATGTACCCCCAATGGTACAAAACAGTTCCTCATAGTCCATTTCTGTATCTTAAAAGGTACAAGACCCTTTAGGGTACAGCCCCAGTGACAAGCAAAGGTACAAATTGGTACCCAGTTTTCTGATAGTGTAGGTAGAATTAATTTAGAATAATAGAATTAATTGTCACAAATAAATTCCCATTTCATATTGAACGTTGCTTTCTTGTGATATTTTAAAGTGATCAAAATCAGGATCGTAATTAGTTGAGCTCTGTTGTGTCAGTTTTATTGTGGGCGTAAGTCTCAAACATACAATCAAAATTTCTGCAAATATTTCGCTACCAAATGATTATCGTAAATAGCAGCATTCTATTTCGAATCTTTAATTCTTCATCAAATATGACATTGCAAGGCACAAATTTACATACCACATGTGACTATACTGAGGTCTGTGCCAGGGATTTGGCTGCGTAAACATTTGCACAAGTATCAGTAGCGAAGGCTGCTGACGGGCTTCCTCGCTGCGCGTATAATCTGCCAGCGCACCCAATGATGCAATCGCCGTTCGACCTTTTTCCAAGACTCGGAAATGCTGTCGAAGTCACTCATCTTCTATATCTGGGAAGATCTTACGCGGTCCCCAATTATAAAACGCGTTTCGCGGGGATGCATAGAGAGCTTATTTACAACCTTCATCTAAAATGCACGCAGGCTCCTTGATATGGCTACCAGGGTCTCTGTCTCTTGGACGGAATGCCAGCGTCCGACGCTTATCTGATGCTATTCCAAGCGCTGGTGCGACACTGACGTCATAGGTGTGAAACTGTACTTGGCGTCCCCATGGATACGTCTGGCCAAGGTGCGTTTCGCTGCGTGTGCCTTTTATAAGATCAGCTCGGTGACAAGACCCAGCATAGGGGGTGGAGTGTGGGGGCTGAATAGGTCTATTGTTACAGCAGTTAGGGTCACTGCCTTTTCTTAGCGAGATTGAGGTTCGACTCTCCCCAGGACCACTTCTCATACAAACAAAGAAACCTTTGATTTCTTTTAAAGAAAAACCATTGCAGACTATGTCTGCCAGAGTGGCTCACATGTTACCTTTAAAATAAAATATAAATACAAGCATTTCCAGTCAATGTTGAATCTGTTCAAACTTGACCTTATGTTAGGTATTGGGAAAACATCGCCTGTAGTGAAAATCCTTCGACGATAATGACTAAAACATTGCGGCTGTATTTGTGTGAAATTATAGATATGATTATTTATATGCACCATGCCATAAAAACTGTGCTTCCCGGGATGAACTCCAGGCCCACTATGACACACCACTGCATAAGCATTTAGGGAAGAGGGATGGATTTCACATTAAAATCCTGGTAAGGATGCCGCATCAGTGCAGATGCTTGTATAAATTTGCCTTTATCAGTGTGGCGAAACAGTAGCTAAGTGAAGGAAAACAGACTTCACGCTGACACTTGAGCTGTCAGGCAGGGGAACGTTAATTCAGCCCTTCTGTGAGTTTGAAGAAAAAAACAGTGTTGTTTTCCTGCACAAGGTTTGGTGTTTGATGGCGGTTAAAATAAATGCTCTAAAGTGGGAATTTGGTTTTGTTCCTTGCTGTGGCCCATCAGACACCTGCAGCGGGAAGGCAGGCGTTTCATTGGCTCTTCCTTGCTGTTATCACTCTGCAGTGATGTCCATCATGAGCCCACAGGGATTCGGGTGGGATTTAGAAGATGGTAATCTCCTGTGAGAGAGCTGCATCGTTCGATAAAGCCCACAGCCTGCGGTAGGCTAACAGCTCATACATCAGAGGAATGGGCAATCTGAGCTGGCCTTGGGGGAGGGGGGGTCACGTATCGAGGGGGATGTCTTCTGACTGGGATGTGATTGGCTACACCGAGTTGTGAGGAAAACGGGGGAAGATTCACATCCTTTGGTGACCTTGTTATCATGTATTCAATCAGTGGGTACAGCTTGTTGGCATTGCATTAATCTTGTCTCTGGGTGCCAGTGTCTGTATCCATGCATTTGAATGTCGCTACCATTTAATTTAATCAGTATTTTATTCTCTTTTTCGGCTGGAAACAAAGCACATTCACACTCATTTACAGCTGACGTTCAACAATATTCCAGCTAACTCTGAGAAAAGTGACCTATTTCCTTCACATCTGTGCAAAACAGTTACTACGATTAAGTTAAACATTTGTGTAAAGCCTGTATCGATTCCATTGATCATTAAAAAGCTTACAATCCCTTCAGACTGTGGATTATTTCAGCTCCTCCGATGAAGATGTAGGTGTTTCTGTGCTTTCATGAACTTCCTGGAATCCCGGCGCATTTTGGGAAAAACAAGCATCAGGAATAGGAATCACACAGAGGCAAGCTCCAAGACACAGACAAGTATGAAAACTAACTCAAACAATATTCCAGGAGAAGGATGCATTTGCTTTGAAATATTATGCGTAACAGGGAAACATTTTATAATAGAAATGGGAAGTTTGTATTTATTTGTATACGAGCAGCGGCACCATAGGGGAGGAGATAGGACAATTCCAAGGGCCCTTGACTGACAGGGGCCCTAAAAAATTGGAGCATAACTGAATTGGTCTGGGTTGAGGGCATTAAAGTTATCAGTATTTTCGATTTCGAATATTTGCTGCTTTTGTGACTTTGCACAAGTTTTTCACTTACCTGTACTCTACCTGTGCCACGTCATGTGACAAATAAAGTGATTCGATCTGATTCGAATCCATCAAGTGATTTTGCCTCTTCGGTGGCTAAAACACTGAACATGACTCTGGAGACGCCAGGAGCTTCTAATTAGTTACCAGTTTTTTTGTTTCTGTTATTCACTTCCTCTGCAAAGACGGCTCCAGATCGCATGCTTGTAAATTAAATGACGTGTGACTGATTGAATCATTCGGGCCTGGAGGCAGAGTGGCGCAGAGATTACACACTTACGTGAAGTTTCTGCAGTTCTGGCTTTCCCGGCAGCGACTTCTGCGAATAGAACGCCTGAAAAAGCGAGAAGCTATTAGCGTGTGCGCATGCGCGCTGAGTTCCTTACGAAAGAACGAAACCTAAAGAAACAATTGACTTACCTTTTTGGCTTGCTGACTGTCGTCTATAGACTTAGATCTGCTTTTGACATGCTTTGGGGGGGCCAATGAATGGCACTGAAGAGAAATCAACAGCTGGCCTTAGCGTTTTGATGAAATATTATCATGACTTTGCAGTGCCATAAGCCCCTGTGTGCACACTTACCTTGTTACCGGCTTTGTCCATGGCTTATTCTGCCCTCCTCTTCAAGGAGCCAGATTATGGTGTGCTGCTTGTCACGTTTAAACTTACGTTCTGTGGGAACAAAATTATTAAAACCAATAATCAATAACTTTCTACCAGTTTTACGGCATATGGCGTTATTTTCATACAATTCTATGTTACGTCCTCTAGATGGCAGTGCCTTAACGCTAAGCTGCAAAATGTACAATTTGTGCTGTGATGGGCATCACACAGTATTAACTCCCTTTAAATGTTTGTATTGCATAATAAAGCACAATGTGGAAACCGGGGTAACAGATTCACCATAATTCAATACATATGCATTTAGTAGTATAACAGTCAAATCTATTAATTAAATATAAGAATATATTAAAAATGTGCATCCAACAAAGGGAATCGTACAATACTGTTATTCTGAATCATATGTGTCCTGCAGCTAAACCTTCTTATGGAAATGACGAAATTAGTTTTGCCTTGTGTAACTTTGCCATTGGCTTCTTACATATTTCCAAACACATTAGGAGAGGGGAGAAGGGGGGACTGTCATTTCAGAGGAACTAAATCACCTCAGGTAGATTTAAGCAGAGGGTCTTTGGAAGGTGAGCATCAAACGGCCAGCTCGCCTCTGCATCACGCACCGAATGTGCGTCTGTCTGCAGTGAAGCATGTCTCCACGGCACCTCCCGGTTTCCCTGCGGCACTGAAGCCCCTTTTGGACACAGTGCCGTTTCGTCCAAAATGCGTCATGATGCTGTGCGTGTGTGCGTGTGTGTGAGTGAGTATTGCAGGATATATTGTGTCTGACACTCTGCTTTGTGGGACCAAGGAACTTGTTTGTGGCTGCTAACTAGTTAACTGCATTCTTTCCTTTACCTTGTTTTTTGGCTCGGGTAAATCCGTGTATTCCTATACCATCTCCCTTGAAAGAGATCTAATTATTGTTCTAATTTCTAGAGGATGCATGCTTGATAACACTTGAACTCAAGATGAAAACGTTTCCCTTGTGTTCCAGAAAACTGGCAGGAGGATGCCATCGCCATGGCAACAATTGGAAAGGGGCCACTGGCGAGCTGAGGGAATTAACAGCCAATTCCCTCTGTAAGAAGCCCCCCCCCCACCCCCACCCCCCTATGAGTGACATTAGAACTGTACTGCTGAGATTCACCTGACACTCTGTCCAGTCGTTGTCTGAAAGGAAAGCCTAGCTATTCACCAGTTTTCCCACGCATAAATGTAGTAAAAATGTGTATGAGAAGTTTGCCTGGATCTGATAACCGGTGCAGGAACAAACACACCAGGCTTATGCTCTGGCTTATAGTTACAACCCAGGTGTAATTTCTCTTAAATCGCTCCTAAATTGTTCTTGACTTAATATGCCTGTTTTTGAGGCGTAATCATTTTTTGCCCCCTGGCTATACTCTAAACGCACTGTTGGCTCCATGCCAGGCTGTGGGAAATGCAAAGCAATTAATGTAATTAAATCCAGCCGCTGCCTGTCCGTTAGCCAATGTCATTATGTCACGGAAGCCGATGCGCCACTTCGGTAAATGTCGGTAATTACGATGTGCTCGACAGCGCTCCGTGACTGAGTCACATTCAGGGCAGCTTAGATGAGACCCACGCTGGTGATTGACAGGTCAGGGAAGCTCTCAGAGGCTTCACCTCTGTCCCGTTGACCCTCCCAAGCGTGGGACCGCGGCCACAGACAGAGTTTATACAGCTTCCTGATGAATCAGCCTGAGTGTGTCACGCAGCTGTTACACAAATGGCTGTGATTGCCCATCTTTCCTCTGACTGAGGTTCCTCTTTACAGTTACCAACCCTCATTCTAAATACCTCTCCTGTCACATTACCCTTTGACACCCATCCCGCCGTTCCTGCTAAGATTCAGTTCTGTAAAGAACGAGGAAACATCGAAAAGGCTCAGAGGCTAATTTGTCTTGTCACCCATCAGACATTGTGACCTTTTCTCAATGGCCTGAGGAGCCTTATTCTAAAGGCACCGCTACATTTCTAGCCACATACTTTCTCCTATCGAGAAACGAGAGTATAAGACATATATATGTTCTGGGAAATGTTTTTTTTTCCAGTCTGTAGCTGTTTATGCAGTGAAGTTACACAGAGTGCTTGCAGGGAGGTGTGCTTGTGTGTGTGTGTGTGTGTGTGTGTGTGCGTGTGTGTGTGGGGGTGTGTGAATTTGATCAGAAATCCACAGACGCAGAGTGGTGGTATTTTTCCACATTATTAAACTTAATATGATGATTTACATTCCATAAGAATGTAAAAAGGTTTTTAAGCATATATTTAAAAAAAACATATATACCCTATAAAACATTATACCCTTTCTAAACACTTCAGTTCCTGTAGTAGGGGAAAAATCACCCCTTTTCATTGTTCAGTTTCAACATCATCATTACCGTTATAATTCTCATTATTCTGGAGAAAAATCACCTTCAATTCCCTTACTTTAAATATAATCCTTTAGAAACTCCATACCACCTAAATGTTGTTAGATAAAATGACCAAAATAAATGGCTATTAATAAATATATTTCTGAAATGTGTTCAGATTAAGTTGAGGAATCCAGATCCCCAGACAGTGGGCAAAAGCAGTATCACCCCAAAGTATGTATTTTAGTATCATGGAAAGCTGGGCATACCTGAACGTCTTCGACTGTGCCGTCTCTCCGCTCCTTTCAGCTCTGTCTCCTCTCTGAGATTCTCAGCTCACACGGTAGTGCCCAGCCAAGCTCAGTCTCGCACCTCTCATGAAGGAATGCTGCACAGCTCCTCCTTGCCCATTCACCAGGCTGTGCCCATTAGTGGCATCCCTCCTCCCCGAGGGTATCAGGTGCACTCCAGTCAACCAATAGCAGCATTCCAGCCGCAGTTCAGGGGCGGAGTTTGTCTAAGAATTGGTAAGGCAGGGGGCGGGACCAATGTGCTGTGGAGCGGGTCATCACTGACATCTCTGAAGCACTTCCTGCGACACTTGCTCCTATTCTTTTCTACTGCCCCATTTGAATAGATTCTGTTAGAGACAAACTGCGAGGAACAGGATCAACACTATAGGAACAGAAGCACTAATAAGGGAACAGGAACTGAACTGGGATACAGGAGCAGCACTAGGAGAACAGGAGCAGAACTATGATAAAGAAGCAGTGGTTAGCGGATCAGAAGCACTACTCGGGGAACAGGAGCAACATCAGGGGAAAAGGAGCAGCACTGAGAGAACAAGACCAGTACCAGGGGCACGGGGGCAGTTCTAGCAAATCAGGAGCAGTACCAAGAGAACAGGAGCAGGACTACTGTAAAAGGAACATAACCATATTACAGAAACAGCACCTGAGAAACAGGAACAGCACTAGAGGAGCAGGAGCAGTACCAGGGCAATGGGAGCCATACTAGGGGGACTGGAGCTGAACCGGGGGAACAGGAGCAACGTTAGGGGAGCAGGAACAGTACCAGAGCAATGGGAGCCATACAAGGGGAACTGGAGCAGAACCGGGGGAACAGGAGCAGCGCTAGGGGAGCAGGAACAGTGCCAGAGCAATGGGAGCCATAGAAGGGGAACTGGTGCAGAACCGGGGGAACAGGAGCAGCACTAGGGGAGCAGGAACAGTACAAGGGCAATGGGAGACATACTACGGGAAACTGGAGCAGAACCGGGGGAACAGGAGCAGCACTAGGGAAACAGGAGCAGTACCAATGGAACGGGGGTAGCACCAGAGGAACTAGTGGGAAAGAGAGGAGCACTAGGGTAAAAGGAACAGAACTGCATTACAGAAGTAGCACCAAGAAAACAGGAACAGCGCTAGGGGAGCAGGAGCAGTACCAGAGGAGCAGGAGCAGTACCAGAGGAACAGGAGCAGGACTAGGGTAAAAGGAGATGTACCAGGAGAATGAAAGCAGCACTGGGGGGAATAGGAACAGTACCAGGGTAATGGGATTAACAGCGGAATATCTAGATATTGATTAATCAGCGGCTGTCATAATAGAAAACCATTCAGTGTGGCATG
>JAODKK010000047.1:2396753-2407495 GCA_026774405.1 Petrocephalus microphthalmus | reverse complement strand
GTTGATATAAGGCCCCCAGAACAATGATTTAGTATCTTTTACTGTTCAGAAATGACTCGTAAAAAAATCTAAAGAACAATCCGAAAGTGTTGTTTTAACAAATCTCAAATATTTCTGCTTTTTTCACACATATTGTGTCAAAGTATTTGGTTGCATGCTGTCAGTTTTTGCCGTATTGATGTTTTTATCATCCAAAAAGTTTCCTGTATCAGGCATCATGTAGAACTTTAATAAGTATTTTCTAACTCAACATTATGCCGAAAGTCAAGTATCAAGTTCTTTTGTAGAGAGGGAATATGTGTATGGGTGCAATTTCACATTCTGATTAATACATCAACACTTGAATTGCAATTTAGCTTTTCATAAAACTTGTTTGTCTGCAAAGAAAAATTCTTATCAGTCAGACGTACGGCTGTCGTAACAGGAACCGAGAGCGACAGAAACAGCAGACACCAGTATGACGTTGTCTTTTGGCCGAACACAGGGTTTGTTTTCTGTCGTGGAGAGACTGAAAGGCACCACGGAGCAAGAACTGAGGATTGTCCTTCTCGGCCTGGACAACGCTGGAAAGACGACGCTTCTGAAGAAGTTAGCGTCTGAAGACGTCCGCACCACAACCCCCACGCAGGTGAGAGGCGAAGCTAGCAGCTTTCCTTATGCCTGGCAGGGCTCAGGAAGCTTACATAACCTGGCCATCATGGCCGACGGCAGAGGGAGCCAAGATCAATTAAACTGCTACAATGCCTGTCTTGCTGACAGATGCCCCTGGTTACATGCTCATCTCAGATGAATAGAAAACGTCTATAGTGCTAATATAGTTACATAAGAAACTGCATTATTCGGTCAGTGTCTAGCCCAGCCAGATAGGATGCTGTGCCCGTGAGCAGTCCGTTGCTGGTTCAAATCCCATGGTTTATAGAGTGATTTCACCACCGGGCCCTTGAGTTAAGCCCCCTTAACCCCCCAGTCAAGAAGTTGACCCTGTTTTCTCAAAATGTGCATCACTTTTAGATAAAATCATCTGCAAAATCAATAAAACTATATACAAATATAAGAAATATGGTAATGATGGATGACCCACAGTAAAAGGCAAAATTGCCCTGGGAACGGGGTTTAAAAAAGTTTACTGAGCTTTAAACCTGTGCTTTGGAGCTAATTAACAACATTCTACAGTACATTCATTATTGTCATTAAGCCATATAAGGATACGCCCCCTCAAGCACTCGTGTGCCGTGTCACACATCGCCATTTCTCTGGTGCCATCGAGCAGCTTAGGATGAAGTAAAAATAACATATTAAGCTAGAAAATTCATTCACATCTCTGTAAATCAAGCATGCACCCAACAGACAAATTATAAAAGTATTTATAATAAATACACCCGTTGTGTGTGCACATACCACAGTCATACTGATTTATGCATACCTGATTATACATACACATAGGTACATACGTACAGAGCACACAGAAATTCCTGGGGTGCCTGCTTAATTCTGCAAAAATGTCGCGAGTTAATTGGCATTTTCTCTTTAAGTGTCATAATTCTTTTGACTGACTCATTCAGCTCTGTTCATGCAATTTTGCTATTAAATGCAACTGCAGTCACTGGCTCCCATAGGAATAATAAACGCAAGTGTTTGGTGTTTTATGTTATTGCAAAGGAAAACTCATTAAAAAGCACCCAATGAGTCTGCTTGTCAATGATCTCTGAACAGCTCTTTAAGAACTACACTCTCAGAAAATCGGGTACTAATTTGTACCTCATAGTCCATCTCTGTATCTTAAAAGGTAAAAGACCCTAGATGGTACAGCCCCCGTGACAAGCAAAGGTACAAATTGTACCCTTTTTTCGGAGAGTGTATAATTTGGGTTTCAATTTACTGGCACTTGAAATTAATGTTTTACCTGAAACTACCCGTTATTTCTAATGTGATATATATTTTTGGTCAGCACTGTATATACATGTGTACATAATGCACAGGATCAGAGCATCAACGCCGCTTAGCTGCATCTGCAACAACATCTGCCCAGGTTGATTATTAAGCTGAATTCCCAATAATTTGTCAGAGCTGAAGTCTGAATTCGGCTTCGCATGATTTGGAGAAAGACAGTGGAGTGTTTAAGCGTCGTGGAGCGCAATGGAGGCGGGGCCCGCTTATGAGTGGGAGGGCCCTGCACCCACGGGCAGCTGCCAGTTCCCACAGTCTGGATGCCGAGTTTAGCCCAGTGACTGTGCCGAGCCACACATTAATAGAGCAACCTGCTCTCTGGTATGGCTTCTGTTGGCCAGATTGGTTCCTCAGTGTGTCTTTAGCCCAGTGTTTCCCATTCCGGACCTCAGGGACCAGCACTCCACATTTTTGCTCCCACCCAATTCCCTGTAGGGAGCAAAAATGTGGATTGTCTGGGAGGGAGCAAAAATGTAGACCCTCTGTGGGTTGCTGAGAATTGAGTCGGGAAACCTTGCTTTAGATTTATGATAATGACACTTCGTGGAAAAAAAATGCTCATGGCAAAACCAGAATAACCTCAATTATTTCTTGTAAAAAAACTCCCAGTTTATATTCACAGTCAAACTCATAAGTGACTTGGCCGAAAATATTCATTCGGACAGTAAAACTGGTATTTTCATTATAATAATAGCCTTTGGACCACTTTGAATGCATTTCAGTATATTAATGTTATTTAAATGACACAATATTGAATAAACAATCACAGTTCTATCATTTCCACCACTCCGTATCTTTTGTCCGTGTATGTGTCATGGATGTGATGTACACGTTGTCAGCCACATGTCATTTATGTGTACGTATGGTTAAGCAGTTTTGGTATTTGGTAATTTCTTATTTTATGATAAAAAGCAGACATTTGTCAATTTATGTCTGTAGTCATATATAACTAGAACATATATAACAAACTATATTACGCACCACAAAGCTCTCAACAGAATATTCTTAAATGGAAATTTAAGCAAATGGAAATTTAGGAAAAAAGGGGCCTGTAATTATGATCTTTGATAATTATAATTACTTAAGAATAAGCAATGGACCACAGGTTCCATCGAAGTAGAAAAGGGCTCAAAACACTGAATCACTCACTAATTATTAGGCTTGGTGACTAAGCTCCTCACTATGAATGATGACAATCAAGACTGCTAAAAAAAGTAGCTAAAGTAGCCACATTTGTGTGCCTTTTTACTGAACCTGTTTTTTTGTGCAAACTTCCAGGGCTTCAATGTTAAAAGTGTAGCTGCCAATGGCATGAAACTCAACGTTTGGGACATAGGGGGCCAAAGGAAGATTCGCCCTTTCTGGAAGAAATATTTAGAGAACACAGATTTGCTGGTAGGTGATGATTTCTAACAACTCTGATGCATTTATTGTTCATTATACAAGTAAACCGTCTAAAACTGTTTTGCTTAAAGAGCTACTGAAAACCAGTTAATAGCAGGTTCACACTTTTTTTCCCAGATCTACGTGATAGACAGTGCAGACACGAAGCGATTTGAGGAGACCGGTCTGGTAATTGCATGTTTGCTTGTAATTTGTCTAAATTGCTTGTAATTGCTTGTAATGGTATTTTAATATCTTTTATGCTATTTTTTTTCTGCTGGCAAGCCACAACAACAAAGTACCAACCAATAGCAGTACTGTATCTTAACATGTGGTTTTTCTTCAGAAAAGTCTACTGGTTACATTTGAATGACACTAAACACCTTGAATATTCACCAAGTTACTTAGAAATCCCATTGTCATATCTCGAGTTCTGCTTCGGTAAATATGCCCTTACCCCCATTGCCTGACTCCTCGTCTGCAGGAGCTGTCAGAGCTCATTGACGAGGAGGATCTGAAGGGCGTGCCCGTGCTCATCTTCGCCAACAAGCAAGACCTGGCAGCCGCGTTGCCGGCCAGCGAGATAGCCGAGGGACTCAACCTGCACACCTACCGGGACCGGCAGTGGCAAATCCAAGCCTGCTGTGCGCTATCTGGGGAGGGCGTTCAGGTGGGTGCCGGAGCAAGATCCCGTTCCCACCTGGGCAACGGCGAACTATAAAGATATCCATAATAATCATAATCATAAAAAGCACTGCAATCATATTGGGACTGTTCTCTCTTCTCCAGGATGGTACTTTTTGCTTTTAGATAAAACCTAAAATAATAATAGAAATTAAAATTATAATAATAATCATCTGAAAGTCTAATATCTGGACTTTTATTTTGAAATATATTATCAGGCAGTTTTATCGCGGTTATGTAGATTACGTTACCGTCATACCTCTGGACTGTTTCCATTGCTGAGCATCTTAGTTCATGTACGGCAGTGTACTTGTACTTTGTTGCTTTGGCCATTGTTTTAAAAATGAATCTTTTTTTCCCTTCGACAGGACGGTATGAGCTGGATCTGCAATAACATTGCAAAAAAGAAGAAATAATCGGACTGCATTTTTCAGCAAAGCGGGACGCAGCTGCTCTCATTTGACACTTTGCGGGATTTTACTGTCCCGCTGGAAATACATTCAGGAGATTTACAACTTTTCCCAACGTTATTCCCAAGAAATGACTCATTTTCCCCTAAAACAAAATGACAGATTCTATTCTGAAGTCTAAAGTAAATTCCAGATTTAAAAATACCAGAGCGATCATTATAGTCTACATTAGTAAGAAAAAAATTGTTCAGTACTGTAGACTCTAGTGGCATGTGTTATAATTAGAGTTGAGCTAACACCTGGAAGTTTGGGTTCGGCAAGTTCGGCCGGGACCGGAACCTGAACCCCATTTAAGTCAATGGAGACCCAAACTTTGGGGCACTAAAATGGCTCTAAAAAAAGTAATAGAAAAGGCTAGATGGCTGCAAAATGGGGGTAAGAGCAGGACAACTGCCCTGCAAACAAATGTGGATATGGAAATAGTTAACCCTCTGGGGTCGGCAGGAAACAGAAAATTCGCCGAAACATTTAAATAAGTCCGCGAGTGTTTGTCGTAGAAACATTTTAAAAACACCACCAGAAACCTTGAACGGTCTACTTTTAAAAATATATAGGAAGAAACTAAATATATTTTCACGATTTTGCAAAGAGAATAAAAACTAGAAGGGGAGTGACTCGCGTGTCTGAGTCGGTGATCGCCTTTGCAAATCGCTATTCATATGCTAATGATACGCTAAACGCAAAAAATCGCTATAGGTCACCCACAGAAATAACAACCAGATTATTAATTATATTTCTGTGTCAGGGGTACAAAGACGGTGGATTGCATCCACAAAAAAACGCTATCGGTCACCAACAGAACAAACAGCCAGATGAGATTCCTAACACTGTACCTCACTTCAGCTGCCTGCTTCCTGTCCCTGCACCACTACCACTACGCGGTACGCGTGATCCAGCTTTTATAGAGACTGGGTCACATGATGCACCGGCAAATCACAGCCATGCCATTAGTAGGCATGGCTATGATGGCTTCTAAGGGCACACAGCTTAAAAGCTTGTTGATTGGCTGCCCTGCAGCCTTTCAACAAGCTTTATTAAATGCCCGAACACCGAACTCGGGGTCCGGGTACCAAAAACCGTAAAGTTCGGTACGGATATTATATGATGTATAATGTGAATGTGTATGAATGTGAAATGTACTTTATATGATTAATTCTTTTTCCTTTTTGTTCAATAATTCTGGTTATATGGATGGATAATTTGAGCCCTAAAACACAGTATATAATCTGTATTTTACAGGAATTAAATTATTACCTTGAAAATGTTGGTTCTGTTGATGTTGTCTCAGATGTTCAACTAAACACGTACAGGTTTTTTCTATGTGACCTCTGTTGTCCTGGTAACTAATGTCACTGCTTGTACTAAAGCATCAGGCTTGGCTGTAGAAGGTAGGATGATGTCACTGCACACTGGGAGTAACTTTGGAGTCACATGGGAGTAACATGGATGCTTGAGGCAACATTAAGCTCTAGTGGGGGTTCAATCACTGATTTCTATTCCAACGGGGATGTACACTGTAATGAATCATACAGCATATTGTACTTTATTGTTCACTAAAAATCAATATCCCGTTACGTTTTATTCACAAGCACCTAGATATTATCCAGCTTTAAAGGTTTGAAGCCTGACGCCAATGCAGAGTGATCATGGTTAATAAGCTTTCCTGCGGACAGCCCTTTGGCAGGACACCCCAGTGGTGGCTATATTACTGTTGCCATCACCAGAAAAGGTCCCATTTGCCTTAAAATGGTCAGTATTGGCCCATATGGTGAAAAACAAAGACTAGATATGGTTATCAATATGATCAGTCCATGTCTGTATCTCGGATGCTACTGAGGAATATGATGCATGACGTTAAGGAGCCAAGGGTCCTAGGTGCTAATGAGCATGAGGCTCTGCTGGCACCCAACCCGTTCACCCTGATGTGTGTAAGGGCAGGAGGCCATCATCCTTGCCATGACAACGTGACTGGGGTGCTGTCGCTAAGCAACACCACAACAGGCCCGCCGGCGGCAGCTGTTCTTACGGGGAACAAGCGTGGGGTGTGCAGATCAAATTTTTATTATGGACGACAGGGAGGAAGAAGGTGCAAATCCCAGACTGCCGTAGCGCAACTAAAAAAAGCAAGTGATCTAAAGTGGCTGCAGAGTGAGGGAACGCCATGCGCAAAGCCCAGGATCGGCAAGCGGGGCATCACCGCGGCAGACGGGGAACCCACGCTCGCCAACAAACAACGCCATCCCTTCTGGCTTCCAGGTAGGTCTGCTGACATAGAACATGCCAACATGCTACTATGCTAACGTGCTAACACAGCCCTCTTTTGAAAAGCTTTGAAGAAATGTAGAATAGAGCTCAAAGAATATTAGATGGTGTCAAGAGGATCCCGGAACCCAGACTGTGACATAAGGGCTTCTTGTATTTTTGTTGATTTGGTTGATTTATTTTTGAAGTGATTTGTCAGTGTTTACTTAAATATTTTATTTCATGCACTCTACTAAATATTCAACATTATCAATAGTCAGTATATGGATCAATATCTCACACATAGTGATGGTAATGATATGTTTTTCTAATTTGTATTACATATTAATTCCTTGTTGTTTTCTGTCTGTTTTAAGATCAAACAGTCTGTTAACGTTCACTGTGATAATCACTAAAGTGTGGTTTTTCTTACTTATACGTGCAAGTTAAGTATATACAATATATTTCATCCTGGTGCTAAACAGCTCAAAATTTTAAGACTTTTTTTGCCAATGCTGTGGCAAAAATCTACAGTTTTATGAACTTTTTAAAGTGTTCCATCAGTTTGCTTGATTGTGCTTAATGTTCTGTGTTTGTAACACGTCCAATAATGATATATTACTTCCCTTTCTAATGAAAATAACATGGGGCGGTTTCCCTTCTTGTTATTGTTTAGTCGGCTTTAGCTTTTAGGTAGCACTTCCTCAAATTAACATCGGTTCCCTCCATCCAAAAAGAGGAAGATGATTCAGAACTCGTATGAAGAGTTGACCAAACAAAGAAGACAGCAGGCCAAGGATCTAAGCCAAGAGCTTCTGGGAGGTAAACCACACTGGCATGGAAATGACAGGGGGGTCTCAGTATGCACAAGCCGGTCAAGTCCTGATGTAAGCCAGAAACCCGGCTATAATCCTGGCCTGCAAGCGAAGAAGAGTTTCACATGACTGCTGCTTAGTGACCTTCTACATCTTCACTGGCCAGAGGCTTCGCCCAGCACAAAATGATCTTGTTATGAATGTCAGACAGACACGCAATTCGAGGGACAATTCTCACATGACTACATCACTATGACCAGGGAGGCCTTAAATAAATGCATGCTAAGGGCCTGTTTTAACTCTATACGTACCAGAGTCCCATAAAACTATGCAATTACGTATATAAAGCTCTTCCAGTAATACATATGAAATGCTGTATCTTAGTTCTCCTGGTTGCGAGGCCCCGAAAGTGTGTGGACACAGTAACATGACCTGATTGAGGAGGGTAATATTTTTTTTTTTAGTAGATGACTGTTGGTACAAGAGATTTGGCAAGGATATTAATGAATGTGACTCAATACTAGGGATGGAACTCTGAAGTCCTCAAGAGTGAGATTTAGATTTATATTAAATTAATTGAGCATTACAGACATTTCTCAGAGCTTGGTGATATATACTTTTAATGGCTAGGTTAAATCCAAAATCCAATTCAAAGCTGAGAAAAGTCTTTGAGTTATTCTTGAAGGATTTATGAGGTGTGATATTGTGATGACAAGTGTCTGTGTGCCTCAGAGTCTCTGAACCTTGGGAAGAAGATCAGTGTCCCACAGGATGTAATGCTGGAGGAATTGAAGCTCCTGACCAACAGGGGATCGCGTATGTTTCATGAAAGGCTGAGGAGGGTGGACAAGTTCATCCTGGAGAACATAGGAAGAGTGTCAGGCAAGGTATGGCGCGCAAAACTTGGCCTGTTCATTAGTACCAAGAATGTACTATATATATCAGAAAAAAAATCATACACTCACATATATGTGTTTGTATACTGTATATATAATCATATATATTTATACACACACACGTATATATTTATATACAGTATATGTGTGTGTGTGTGTATGATTTTTCTATACACATACATACATATATCAGGTAAAAAAATATATCCGAAAAATGGTGAAAATCTTCACCATTATCTACCTACGTATCTACTTAGGTGGCAGACTCGAGTCAGACTGAGAGGTCTGAGCTCGAGTCAGGTGGAGAACAAGATGGGAAGGGAAGTTTTCAAGCCAAGGTCTTCACCGGGCAGCCTGCTTCAGCTTTGAAAGGCAGAGTGGCCAATATAGGAAGCCCTGACGTCCTCGCCCCTGGTACATGAGCTGCCATGGCACTATACCTTCTTTGTTTATAGACGTGATGTGTATTCAGAACTGGGTGCCGCTACTTTGGATCTCTGGTTGTTTTAGCACCTGTTTCTCTTCTCAGGATACTCAAGGCCGCTGAAGGACGTTCCTCATGAGAAGTTTAACGTCACCGTGATCCCAAAGTCCTACTACTCGCCCTGGCGGGAGGATCTGGGTGATGGAGAAAAAATTCTGGCCACTATCAGTGCTCGTCTCCCAGAGCTACCCCAGAAACTCATACCTGCCAACTACAAGTCCTTCAACAGGTAACTTCCGGCTACACAGGGTCATGCAGGCTTACAAATCCCACACGGAGGGCTGAATTGTCACTAGTACTTAGCAGCTCCAAACCCAAGCAGCCATTCATGCCATTAGGACAAAATAAGTAACTTTTATAATCCCCAATCCTTCTCTTTAGAGATAATTAAATTTGAACACTTAGATAACATACTGAGCACTAGTGCAAGCCCCAGTGGCCTCCTAAGGCAGGGATTGTGGGTTTGAGTCCCATCTGGGGTGCAAATTCTTTAAAGAGTTTTCCCTCTGGGATCAATGAAGCAGATTTTATGAGGGTGGTGTGTGGCTCAGTGGATTAGGAGCCTCCACTTGTAATTGGAAGGCGGCAAGTTCCAGGGTCAGCAGAATGATGTCACCACTGGGCCCCCGAGCAAGGCCATTACCCTCCAACCGCTCCCTGGATTATCTGACCCCGCTCTCTCAGTTGCACGCCACTTTGCATACAAGCATTTGCTAAACAAACGAACTGTATTAAGCCATCACAGAATCGAAGAGCGATAATCCGCCCAGATCAATACAAAAGGGGTTGCTTAAGCTCCATGACACTGTTCGGGGTCCAGCTCTGAAATCTAAGCCTACTTCTAGCTCTCAGTTCCCTGCGCCTGTGAGTTCAGCATCTATTTAAACCAAAAGGTCACACAGAAAACGCCTCCACAGCCTGCACCCGCGTCCCGACCCTCCAGCCCAGATGGTATGCACAGAGGATCGTGTTCCTTCATCATAAATGACACACCCTTAAAGCGCTGCCGGATTAAACGTCCGTGCTGATGAATAGTGAGGCGATGACTGCTTTGCCAAGTGCAATAAAGCTATTTAACACATTTGTTACAGCGACTCTCCCCCAGCCAAGACTTGACTTTAAGAGATCACTTCCTCACCTGAGGCCTCGGATGCCAGCAGCTGGTTTGCCCAATGGTCTGTTGTATACAGATATCGATGTGGCCTTTACAGTCTGGTAACAGGCAGTAACACAGATAACCTCATAACCGTATGGTCAACATTGTTGATTTCCCCATCATCTGCAAGCTAGCCCATCTAGCCCTAATTTCAACATTCTAAGTCAAATGAAGAGCATGTTCTTAATCTAATTATGTAACCCTTCTTATTGGATTTTCTACTCATAAGTTTACCATGCTCGGTATATTAATTCTGCCATAATTTGTGCCCAAACCCTCTCGTTTGCTAGCAAGAAAAAATATGAAAAAAAGTAGATATGACTTCTTCCGATGCTTACACTTCCAGAGGTATTCAACTAGGGAAAAGGGAAGAAAAAAAAAACCCTTTCATTAGACCAGCTAATTTAAGGGGGTGCGAAATTTCTCAGCATCAGTACTTGTCTGCAAGTAAAACCCTCCTCTGGGGCCACAATGGATACTTGCTCACTTCAGTGTTTGTGTTGCATTTTAACTGGTGGTTTGCAGCCTCCCATGAAGGTTTATGAGCTTTTAGGTCATGGGTGGGGAACCTGGTCCACGGAGGGCTGGTGTGGGTGTGGGCTTTTAGGATGACCTTTCAATCAGCCAATAAGAGTGGGTCCCCAGGACTGGAGCTGAGAACCAATG
>JAODKK010000047.1:2372705-2388947 GCA_026774405.1 Petrocephalus microphthalmus | reverse complement strand
ACATAAAGGACAGATGTGCTGCTACACAGGCAATCACTCACCTGTCCTCCTGTGCTACATAAAGGACAGATGTGCTGCTACACAGGCAAGCACTCACCTGTCCTCCTGTGCTACATAAAGGACAGATGTGCTGCTACACAGGCAATCACTCACCTGTCCTCCTGTGCTACATAAAGGACAGATGTGCTGTTCTTCAGCCAATAAGTCCTCTAATTAGTGATCTAATTAGGGAGTTGCAGCGAAAACCCGCACACACAACAGCCCTTTCTGGATGAGACTGCCCTGCTCTAGGGTCTGCCGATGGTACCCTAGCTGTAGGTAAAATTACCTTTTAAGGTACATAAATGGACTTGGAGGAACATTTTTGTACCATTGGGGGTAGAAAATGTACCTGGGCAGAACCCTTTTTTCTGACGGTGTACAATAAATACTGTTAAGTGCATCTTGTATAATTAAAAACATGTCACTGTTTGTGCAAATTTAATGTGACACGGGGAAAGAATGTAGACCTGGGAAATCGCCGTTTTGCTTGTCATACGCCAGCATGACAGAAATAAACAACCAAACGCCTAAATGAGTGAGAAAAGCCAGAGGCGGCCGGAGGACACCCACCATACTCCAGGTCCAGCAGGCACGTCTGGCACACGTTCTTCATCTTGCTGCACGTCTGGCACACCTCCGTCTTCTTGAAGCGCATTCGGACCCCCGGGCACCAGCGGAAGACCGTGAAGGGCCTGGCGCAGATCTGAGGGCAGAGAGATGCTGTGAAATGCCCTTGTCTCCTTAACACCTATGGTAAACTCAGAGGAAACCCCCCTGCTATAACTGAACAGAGCTTGTCTGACTTCTGAGCACTCCTAACACCACGGTTTAAGTCACTGATGGACTGTCCCCAAAGACTGTGTTGAAAAAGTTAAGTTGAGTTAAGTTTAATCAACTGCAAAACATCACACAGTAAAACATTAGCGTAAAGCCACAGACAAATAGCTGATCACAACAGCCCCCAACAAATGAGTTTATAATAAGGCCTTTTTATGATACAAACCATACAACTTACTTTGCATTCTTTGCCATACTTTTCTTTGGTCTGTCAAAAGAAGAATCAAACGGAAGCATAAACAACCAGGAAAAAGTTATGTAAAGATGGAAGTGAGAGGGGGACATTAAGCTAAAGGTAGTGGGAAACTGCACCAACACAGGGAGGAGCATAGTCGTCGCTCACCGATGGCACGGAGGGCTCCTTTTATTTAATAAATAACACTGTGTAGTTATGTGATTGGTGTCATATTTTGAGTTGTGCCAATTTAAAGAAATACACACTCGGGATATTTTACTTTAAAAATCACATGTTAAACTGGCACAAAAAACTGACAGCATTGTGCGCGCGTGTGTTAGTGGGTATTAACAACACTGTGAGAGAAGGTCTAATCACTCACCATACGAATATAGGGATTTTCACCCAGGCATGTCTGACAGAGAATGGGAAAATCCTGCAGGAAGGAAGCAGATTTGCATATTCAGAAGCCAACGCTTGCTAGACTGTCTCCATCGCAAAATCCCAAAGGATTCTATATGGAGCTGCTTCCGACTCTCCCATTCACAAGGCTTCTGAAGGATTCACAGGCTGCCATTTTTTCCAGAAGTGTAACCAGAATGAATTTACATCTGGCTGATAATTTCCCTGCAGTCTCATCTGGGGGGGGTTCATGCCAGCCTGGGACAACATTTTAATGTAATCCCCTCTGTGTCTACTAAAGGGATTTATTTCATTGTTACCACACAATACTTCATCACTGCAAATAACTCACTTGTGCTTATTGCATCCTATTTACTGCATTTAATCCAGCATTCCTTTAACTGACATGCACTCTTATTAAGAAACAGAGCATATGCAGCAACTGGCTTAACTGTGCGTGAATTGACTATAAATGTCATGTAAGTGCACCTGGCAGCCTTTGACAACCCGCCTCAAAATCCCTGTGGCTGTGAACATACCCAACCAATTGACTGGTCTCCATACAATTCACACCATGAGAAAAGCTTCGAGCTTTAAAGATTACTTTAAGCCCAATGATAATATTCCCCCGTCCAATGTGTCCCTATATCAGTTTCTATATTTAATACAGAACAGCATAAGAGCTACAGTTTGATCCCAGAAACTATTTCGACCTGTTATTAGCACAGCTCAGCCCATCAGCACCGGGAATCAAACGTCACAAGCGTCCCAGGCAGCCCTCCCAGGGATAAGGCGGCTAAATACGAGTCTGGCTTTGCACCCTGCCGGACACCCCCACCCGCCGACAATGATTTCCCCACCAGGCACACTGTATTCGCAGCCTGAAATACTAACCTTGAATACAATGGGTTTTACGCCTGTGGAAGACTTCTTTTATCCTGAACGGCTACATTTTAACCACTTTATTTTCGCCTAAGCTCCAGAAACCTGTCCCCGGTGTGGCATGAGCACCGGAGACGGCGGCTAATATGACCTATGCATATGAGTCACAGAGTCCACCATAAGCCAGGCCTTAAGAACAATATGCCCCGGTATAGATATGGTAGTTATTCGACCATGAATTAAAGAAACACTCGACATTTATTTTTTATTATTAAATAATTAAGTTCCGGACACACGCGGCCAGGCCGCAGCTAGCTGACGCGGCCGAAGGGAAGCGTGCGATACTCCTTTGTACATAACGCCTTCGCACAGGAAGCCCCCATTATGTGGCATTTTTAGTGAAGTCACACGAGTCAGTGTCCTTGTTCAAGACGTCGGTTTCGAACCGTAATACGAAATTAAAGCGGCGACACCATTTGGGGTTTTATTTTACTCAAAAAAACCAAACCATAGTTCATTTCAAACGTACCGCGTCTTCCCAGTTCTGCCTGTTGTACGTGTTCGATCCGAGCGACGTCGCCATCTTCCCGCCGGAAGTGCTCCCGGCATGCACCAGTAACGGCGCGATCACGTGGGCCGGGCGTCCTTAAGCCGTAAAAACGTATCGCAATCTCATTCATCGTAAAGCAACTGAACGGTTGTGACATAAATGAAGTTTTGGTTTTGTTGTGGCGTTACATATTTTTGCCTTTAGTTTTCTACAAACATGAAATCTAAAAAAAAATTAGTCACTAATGCTAATTTGTTTAATCCTCAATCTAAAAAATACGCTATTCTGGAGAATTTGAGACTGCAAGTTATCTTGGGTGCATGACTGTGTGCTTATTTATGTATGGGCGTGACTAAGCAAGAGAATGGGAGATGGAGAAAAACAGTAGAGGTATTAATTATTTCCTGTTCAGAGTATTTGTTGCCTGTTTCATACCTCTTCCCAGAACAGGCTCTGGAAAGACTTTAAATAAAGGATTTATGGCTTTGATTTGCATTTCGCGGGAAATTCATTCTTTCAGAATGGGGGATTCCATAAACTTTCACAGTGATTTGTAATTTTCCAAACATGCAGAGCAAATATGATATGATGTTTTTAATATTGAATGGACGAGAATTGCAAAAGTTGGAGAAAACAGATCTCTGAAACCACAGGGGCCAAAGACAAATCATTTGACAGTATTTGTTTCTCAAATTGGAAAATGGTACTTCATACTTTTTCATTGCTGAAACACTACCTTCCGAGACTCATACTTGGCTGTGTTTTGATTATGGCTACATAATAGGCAGTATCAGATTGCCATTTACTTAGAGGACACAATTATCTAAATAAATAACCAAGTATCAGCTTTCACAGATATGTGCTTACTGAACTGTAGCATTGCTCAGACTGATGTATAAAAAAACACTTTTAAAGGGTAACAATCAATGTGCAAGTCTAATTCCAAGATGTGCCTGCCTGGAATCCATAATGTGTATGAAATCTCAGATCTGTGCTTTTAAATGCAGGTTTTTGTTCTCGGTGTATAAACGACTTAAAGACCACTGTCATTTAGTTACAAATTGGCTGCCGCAGTGACACAGTGAGCCAGACGTCCCATCATTCCTTCTTCAGGCTCTCATGCGCAAACTGCGCTCCTTGATCATGTGACCTGTAACGTGGGCGTGGCCTGGTGAGGTCAAAACTATGCAGATACTATTGTGCTAAGTCTAATTTTAATTCTGCCACTGAATTCAACCTGCCATGCTTACGCAGACCAGATTCACATCACGTGCCTTGGCGCCTGTTTATCATTCTAGAATCTGTGAAATAGTTTTAAAATAAAAAGCAAACGCAGTTTAAAAGAATTACAGTACTAATCGGTGTTTCAGGCAGAATGCATAACAAGCACTTATGTAGCAGAAACTAAATAACTGACACAACAAAAATAGATTGTATAACTGGATAAAAAAGTCACTCCATTAGTTAGAGACATAACCAACCACTCCACAAGAACACATAATCAACAGGCAGGGAATTTGCCCATGTAACAATTCTAATTGCTCTCTGAAATGTAAGCACTCAGCAATGACATTTACATCTGGACAAAAGGCCACCTCAGCCTTATCTCACAGTAGTGTGTCCAATGTGAAAATAGCTCAACTCATCCCACACACACCTTAACATCCCTGGGTGAGTGAGTCGCCCGGTCCCTTTGTGGGTATTTACAGAGTCGGGCAAAGACTCAAACTGGTTCTGCGTGACAATGACGATGTATAACATCCATTTTCACTGCCTAAGATTAGCTTTGTGTGGCAATGACACAGAGCAGAACTCAAAGGATAATTTGCAAAGCACCATTTTTTATTCATTGTGGGAAAATGTATTATTATTATGAAATAGCAGGTATGTAATTTCAAGATCATATGTAATATATTTAATATATTCTTTTATATATATATATTATGTGAATGCATGTAAGCATGGGATATGTGGTGTGGCTGTGTTACAAAATATAGTATAGGATGATTATTCATACATAGCACCAACATTGATAAGTTTAATGTAGACAAGCACTTCTAGCATGTAGAAAAATAGTTCATGGGGCTTAGTTCATGGTAATTCATTAGCATCAGAGAGTGAAGATTACATGACAAAGCATGCAAGGTCGGGAATCGGAGTAACAAACAATCTTTTGTGATATAATAGAGTTTAGTTTCTGTCGCGTAACGTTACCTCACGATACACATACGGATTTGGAATAATCATTCATCAATAATGAATGCATCAGGTGTTCAGTGTTTCAGTTCAAATCCACCCATCCATTTCTCAATGTTAAGTGAAACTGAAAAACAGCTAAGTGTGATATTAAAGTAAGCCCATGTCTTGATTTGGTTTGCTGAGGGGGAAACCCCGCAGCCCCCGCCCGCCGAGGTAAATTTAACCAAGGGGATCCCCCGTCAACAAAACGTACCAGGGTGACCGCCCCCGGCAAAATTGACCGTACTCCTCTTCTCCGGTTGAGACCCGGCCCGTCGAGAAGTCTCTGCACGGCGCTGTTTTTCAGTGTCAGTAACCGCACTCTACCGCACCCACTAGCGACGTCATTTTGAACGACAAGGGCTCCCGAAAGCATCGCCCAACTACAAGCTACGCCGCTCGGGTCACCCAAACCGTTCCGATTTCAGTTCAGGTACAACATCGTAAAAGTTATATATTGGCATTTTCAAACCTTATAATACATACAATAAAATTAATACATTTTGATAAACGGAATCTAAGCTTAAACATGTGCACAGTGCTTTCAGGACTGCACCGTTTTATCATTGCTAAGGCCATACATCCGTACTTCTACCTATCTATCCATCCATCCATCCATCCATCCAGTACAGGACTGTGGGTGTTGGTGGCAGGCATGGGCGTCACTAGGCCATTTTTACTGGCGCATCGCCCCTGGCGGTAGAGGCCCTGGAACCTGTTTAAGACAGCACAGGCCTCACGGTAGAGGTATATAATTGTCTCCTATATGTTTCAGTTCTGGCAGTACATTGATTAAACTTTTTATTAATTAAAAACGAATGCATTATAAATAAATGAATACACTGAGGGTTAGTTCTTTATCTGACCTGTAGAAAATCCAGCTTGGTTCCCTTTCTTGTAAGAGGACAGACATACAGACAAATTGATTGATTGATTATCCCCATAGGGAAATTTGACTTGGACTCAACAAAGCTGGACCTACAAAAAAAGCGGACACGGCACTCCTTCATAAAAAGACGTCATACGGAAAAATAAAAGAAAAGTCGTTAAGTCGTGGAAAAGAATTATTAACGAGATTATTAACCGAGACAGCCAGACGATCCGAAGCCCATTTAATGAGAGGCATCACTACACTTTCAGTTGATTCTGTGACATTATTGATTTTGTGACCTTTACAGATGAGAGGATACAAACCCAATCGTTTCCAGAGCTGAGCTCAAATGACAAAGTAAAACGTGGGGTTAGATTTTACGTCCATTTATTCATGTCTGTTTAAGGTTTCACGTTTTAAGTGACACACATTGTTCAGTAAATCTCCGGAAAGAGTTTGTATGTCATAGCTTTTCCCACACACCCAAGACAATTTTTTTCTTACCCAGGTTCATATGTAATGACATATAGAGCACAGACTTTCCTCGTGCCTTAACTTTGATGATTTGGTTATATACATTGCCCCATCTTCTCTCAAACATAAATGTATGTGGTTTTATTCTGCATTTCCCCCTAGTAAGTTGGAATGATACTTGAAATAGTCACCGTGGATCACTTCCCTCATTTTACTGGCGTTCCATTTCTATATTAATGTGCAATTATACAAATCAAATAATCTTAAATACATATTTACATTCACAGATTGCACAAACGTCGCACGTTCGGCAGCTTGGAAAACAACGGGACAGAAAATGCCAGTGGGCGGAAAGAAATGTTCCACTAATTGTAATTGGGTCATACCCCTCTGATAAATAAACGTTGTAGATAATCTGTCGTTAATTTATTGTCAACTGTTTGTTTTTTAAATATATAGTCTCGCTGTGGCTGCTACTGATCTTTGGAATAACGTGCAATAATATCAGAGACGAACAATCATATAAAAAAACACTTAGATCCTTCCTGCTGTTACAAAACTTTACAACGCATGTTTTGCACTATAATGCAAACGTGGATGTCGGATTCGTTTACTAACATCCCTGTCGCTGGAATGCATTTCGTTTCTATGCAAACGGCGCTGTTAGGCTGGGCTCAGCTCACACCCCGTTTTATTATCGGTGCGCATCGGGACCACGCAGAGCGGAGCCGCGACTCGCGGGTCTTGTTTCCCCGTCGACGGTCTTAGCTCGCCAGCGCAGGCGAAGCGTCTCACATTTCGCCAGGGCTATCCATCCGTGTCAGACGGCCGGGACGCCACTATTTAAGACCTCCCAGCTTAAGTTCAGATAAACCTCTCGGCTTTACTGCATGGAGATCTTGCAGGAGAAGTGGGTGAGTAGCGCGATCGCCTTTATAGACGCATGCTGCGGTATGTGGCTCTGGAGGAGCGGCCGGGCTGGAATGCAGCTGGCTCGCCGGGTATGCGCGGTGCCCCGGCGGGGGACGCTGCGCCGACTCTCTCAGTCCGGCTGTCGGAGCTGGAGAAACCAGCGATCGGCCTCGGCGAAACGTCTAAGCCGAAATGCGGATCCCCCTGGATCCCCTTTTAGGCTCCCGGGTTTGGGTCGTGCACGATAATTTCCTCCTTTATTCCCAACTCGCCAGTGCGAATCTTAATATGGAGTCTGGTCGCTAAGATTCCCCTCGAAGTACACGGGCGGACAGCGGCGTGTGACTATTTAGATGACATGTATTTAACATTCGGCTAGTTAAATTAAAATCCATGTGTGTGTTTTTTTCCAGGGGTATAGTTACCTATTTTGAAACAGCAGAAAGGAATTAAAGTTGCGAGTTAAGCGCCTGGAACAGGCAGGAAGACGCGCAAACATACCGGGCTCAACTCCTGCTAGTTAGGTAATAAATCAGGGGAGGCACCGTAAGCCAGATCCGCGTCTTTTTATCAGCGATATTAAGCATTTACTGTCTGTATGAAGGAAAACGCACGCACGTGTTGGAAAGTTTTTAATTTCTATACAAATTTTGGTATACATGGTGTGCAGTTATGAAAAGGCACCCGAAAATACACCCAGAGCAACACGAGAGCTGCCTTTTTCTTTAAATTTTTAATCAGTCGGGTTTTAGTTGAGCTACTCACCGATTATTTTGACTGTGGATTTCTCTTATGCATTTTTCTTGTTTCTTTCTGTTTTGTTTTAAAGTGAAAAATACAAAGAAATATAGAAAATAAACATTATGGAGATAAATATATCCTAAAGATAATACATTACCTCAAATTACATAATTATCACTCTTAAACAATTAAATTAATGATAATTTAATGGGATATGCAGGTTGGCATTAAAATGTATCGGTTCTGAATCACACTTTCGTTTTTTTTTTTGCATCGGCACCAATCAGTCGCCAGGGCCAACAATGCATAATAGCTGCGAAATGCGACTTCCAGATTGGTTCATAACCTAACTCCATGCCTAATCGAAAGGATACTAAAGAGGATCCCCAGGGCATGGTCTGAAGATTTTCTTGGCGCTCGAGCACACAAATGGGACGTCATTTTCCGTCCATCCATCATAGATCATCCATCGCACTTGTCAGTTTCACCTCCGCGTTTCACTATTGACAGTCTTTACATGCGCACGTAAAAGCAATCAGACGGTGAGAGGGAAAACTGGATTCACGCCCACAGCCTGGAGCGATCGCTCAGTAACATTACAGACTATTACAAGACACTGAAAGAGACTTGTCAAAATGCATTATTCCCTCGCATTCAGTCTTGGATGTTTTCTGGCCAAGTGCCCCGCAGTCTACATACCAACTAGTCTGTTATCATTGTGTATACAATGTGAAAAGCAAAGTAACTTTGTAAAAGATAACATCTTATTCATATGTGTATTAAGTTTGCAAAATACAGACTCAAACATTGGGGCTGAAACAAACACGCCCACAAAGGGTTTTGTCCGCCACTTTGTAAAGCAGAGACATCTTTAGGCTTTGTCTGACAGGAAGCAGGTTGTTTTATAGGGTTTGACTCTTATGATAGAAGCCAGAGATCTGTACCATGGAGTAAGAACAATTGTGTCTGTTAAAGGCAGATGACAGTCTGTATAGAAGTAACCTGTACTCGTTTTCATATAGGATTTCAGCAGAAGTGGTACAGTGGCCACTCTTCTGACTTATAGCCACTAAGCGCTATTTGTTTGGGCCAGAAGTTCAGCATTAGATCACTGCTGACTCTAGGGGCCTTGGCACATGCAGCTTTTTAGTCCAACTGGCATCTTATTTAATTCGCTTTGAAATCATTATCATGCTCCTATTAGATCAAACTGAAGCCATCACTTTAAGTTGCCAGTTTAATTTCTGGTTACATAAAACGCATACGTTTCATTAACGCACATAATAGAATGCGGATTAGTTAAGAGCTTTCAAAAAAGGTGTGCCTATATAAATTGTTGCCTCAAGGAATAATAAATCATAATAAAGTGCGTTCAATTAATTGTTCAGCCAAACAGTGGTAAATCGGTCGTTCTTGGCTTTGAAAAAGTTCATTTTCATGCAGCTTCATCTGGATTTAGATTTAATCCAGAATGGGTGCCATTGATACCAATAAAAGAACATGGAGTAACAGAGAAACAATGTTTATCTGGGCATATTTTATTCAGATGTTATGTAATAACCCTTGGCTAGTCACAAAGCCACATTACATTTCAGGGCAAAGAGGGGTCAGTTTAACGCAAAGATGTACAGTCGAATTAAGCAAGGGAACAGGGTTTCAATTGTTGGTAACGAGTGATAATTACCATAACGGGAATCAGCTGACCGTGCTGCTAACGGTGTTCGAACTGGCATAGACAATAGTAAGACACAGCATAGTGACTGTAAACTCAGAATTGCTTTATATAAGCATGTGAGTTTCATTATGTATATTAGATTACTTTAGGATGAAAGATTTACAGATGGATGATTCTGTTTGTTGTTAAATCTTCTTGATTAGAAGAACAAATCTAGAACGAATTCTGTTGTGGTTACACTGTCATTTAAGCAGCCTGTAGCTATACGTGAGATATGGGTGCCTATGAAATTGACTAGCCTGAACAAAACAACTGACATCAAGAGACTCCATTACTGTTAGTCAAAATGTCATTGAGGATCTATTATAGAATTTCCGCTATTTCACGTGGAATCTCAGCACATCGAAATGACATTGCTGTTACTTGCAGTCCATTTCCAGCAAATGAAAATTCAGATAGTGATATTTTATTCACAGTTATAAATATGAAACTTAAATTATAATTGCAATGTGTCAGTTGTGCGAAACTTTGGATTTTTAAAGCGAGACTGTTTTTGGCAATTTGGGATTCTGCATTATACCTGTGATTATGCATGACGGAGTAACAGTAATTTGCCATGTCACGGGTCATACATAAGCGTACTCCTTTGACTGTCCCAAAGGCAATATACTTTTGTATGTCAGGGTGTACTACTTTCTGCAAATTTTCAATCGCTCTGCACCATTTTTTTTGTGCTTTAAGAACGATTATTGACTCTGAGACTGAGAGGCCCACAAAGAGCGTCTAAAAATCAATTATACAAAAGACTGCACAAAAACATTAGGAATAAAAAAAAAAACATTATGGTGCATTATCTGGTATTTTGGATGAACTGCATGCTCTCATCGCTGGTAAAAATCATGCTGTCGATCACTGCTTTATCTGTACTTTATCTGTTAATGGTCTACCAATGTGCTCAACAGACCGAGAGCTGTTTCCTGTCGTACCATTTTTTAATATTTAGACAGGTACATATTATCGGGGAGTTTGCTGCATGATGGCCCATAAGAGTTGCATAATGAAATAGCAAATAGTCTAGTCCTTATTCAGCTGAAAGTGCCCTGGTAAAATTGCTGGCTTCAGAAGGTCACTAGGAATCCTTTTTAGGACCAGCACTGTGTTATTATTTTCCGTGTGTCCAGCTGTTCGTATAGCTGAATGGAGAATTACTTTTTATTTTTTTTTACCTCAATGACCTTCAGGCCTCAGGTTGTTTTCGAAAAACCTCTGAAGGGGGTGATGGCTTCGGACGGCGATGGGAGCGTTTAGCGTCACAAAAGGCCTCCGTCTGGTTAGCCTGGTCTGATTGCATAACAGGCTGATCGCATTATATTACAGTGGGTCTGTGAAGTGCTTTGCGGGCCCTTACCGGCGGGCCCCTCACGTCCGAGCCTTTTACAGCGAGTAAGCACTTAATTTTTGGCGGGATTTCGGGGCGCTGGTCTTCCGTGCCCGTGAGGTCTGGTGTTTTAAGTGGATGGGGGCCTGTCAGGGTTAACCTTGTTCTCGGGGGGGGGACGGCCTCCCAGTCCACAGGCCCTGACACCTTTTCTGTTCTCTCTCAGCTTCCTGCTCTTCACAGCCTCACGGACGTAACAAGGGGCGGATTAACTTATCTGGGAGGCTGACGTCAGCGCGGACACTCCAGTGTTCCTGATTTATCTAACCGTTCCGCTTTTCCCGAGGCCAGGCGGGGCCCTGATCTTTGCCGCGGCCCTAGGCTATAGCCTAGGATAGCCTATGTATTAATCTGCCCCTGGACATATCTCTAAAATGAAATGGCGCATAGCAACCTATTCCGCAGTTTGAATGCCGTCTCACTGATGGATTCGTTTTTTCCCATGTTTTTTTTTCCCCTTAAGCCTTCTTACTTTGTGAATGCTGTAACAAAGACAGAATGTAACCTGCTGTAGTTAACTTTCCTTCTACATTAATAGGCTCTGTTCTGGGATTGTTGGCGACAGGGATCAGATTTATCATTTTCTCGAATAGAGCGGTATAGTGTAATTCTGTTGCTTAGTAACATAGTACTTGACAAAGAATGTCAACCCTTTTTTTTTGGCCTGTTCTGCATCCCCCAAATAAAAGAGCTCCTCCTGCTTTTGATTCTGGGCGTGTCCCGTGTGATGATGATGATGATGATGATGATGACAAGCCTGAGCAGATGGAAAGGCCCGCACTCTCTTGCTCCCGCGGCTCGGTACACCAAACGGGGTTCTGCGTTACGGCACATGCCCTTGAAGTGAACCCTTTTCGCCGACGGACTCTGTCGTGAGGCGCCAAGGCGATCAAAGGATGCTGGAGTGTGTTGCGATGGTTTGCCGCTAGGGTTGGGTACCTAGGTTGGTAGCTTTAAAGGTACCGACCGAATGATGCCGGTACTGCTGGGTGTCGGTTCATGTCAAAACAAACGGTGCCAAATTTAGGTACATTCACACGCTCACCTGCAGCAGCACGCACAAGTGTTAGCAACTTACATAGTGAAATTCACGCAAGTGAATGAGTCCAACTATGTTTGTTGCTAACAGGAGCTTTTGAGGAACGCAACCCTGAGCGGGACATATGGAACTGGGAGAAAGGTTTCAATCAATCAACAGTCATTTCAGTGTTTCAATGCCATTTACATTTACAGCAGCAATAGGATTAGGGTTGGGTATTGAAACGTGGTTCCAGCATATAACCAGTGCCAAGGTGAATGGTAATAACCAAACCAAATGACACCGTAAATTTCGGTGCCACTGAAATATATGGTGTTCACCTTTAACAGCGTGCACAATACATACACAATGCAGGTGTGGAAACCCGCCTTTTAAAAGTGCGTTTTCCTTTATTATTATTGAGAAATTGTTTACGTTTAGCTTGATAGCACAGTTGACATGTTTCTTTAGAAAATGTATATTTATCTTGTCAGCGATGTGTTTTATCCCTTATAACTGACACGTTATAAACGTGTTCTAGCTAGAAAGCGACATGTTTTATTGACTATGATGTATATAAAATATGTATACGAATTACGTATTTAGCTCCGTAGCAAAATGTTTGCAGAGCCAGCATGAACTGAATAATCATTACCTTGAGAAATCTACAATGTTAGTAATTTAACTTTACCGATATGCATTTAATTGCATGGCTAGTTAGCTAACACGTTATTGACATTTTCAGGAGCAGACTGAAGCAGTAGCTATAAAGTTGACGTTAGCGTGTTCATGTGAGTGTGCGATGTCGATACGATAATCAATAAAGCCCTGACAGTTAAGAAAACATATCCGTAAAGACCTGAATATACATCAATAATATAATAAAATTGACTGGAATGTACATGATTAATCTAATAAAATGTCAGTTACAATCGATAAAACTTGCATCTAAATATCCATTAATAATTTAAGGAAACGTCTGCTGTGTGTTTTTCTTAAAGTACCGTTTTGAGTACCATTTAGGAACCGGCACCGTTTTAAAAGTATCGATTTGGCACCGGTATCGAATGAGACCAAAGCGGTACCCAAGCCGATTTGCCGCTGACTTCGGTGTGAGTCGAAGCAGGAGACTGGGTCCCGGTAGCTTAGATTCAGCTTTATAGTCATTGTTCACGTACTCAGACGACGTTAGAGGAGACCGCACCCACACCGGGGGGCTCTCTATGACTTGAAAACTATCCTCTCTTTTCGACGTGTTTGTCGTTTTCCTCGTCTTAATGGCATGCAGTGTCTCCTTACCTCGGGCTAAGTACCATCATAAACCAAACATTGGATCAAAAACTGGCTCAATACCCCTGTAATAGAAAGTGAATGTTAAAATGGCAATCCCAAAGGAATTGGCGGGAAGCCACTGAAGATGCCATCCTCTGCATTTTTTTTCCAAACGTCACGTCCTGTGCTGTGTGTCATTGCTCAAGCACATCGTGCTCCATAGCCACAGGTGTACAGTGATTTATAGAAGGTTCCCCTTATTTTTCTGAGTAATGTGCGGGAAAGTTTGAAAACATGTATTTGCCTCCACACTGTCTTGAGATGCTGCCAGTAACATCTTAGAGAGACACGGTGACACGGTAATGTATGCCCGACCTTCTCAGCTGGTACACTTCCAGTGGGTAGAGCGGTGATCTCCTGCTGGGACAGCCTCCCACACACATATGATTCGGTCACTGCCAAGCCAGCGCTCTGGCAAAACAGCAGCACCGTTCCACAGTATCTTTTTGCATGTTATCTCTGGAGATGTACCTTGTTCAGTTCCCTGCCAGCTTGCTTGAAGCAGTCTGTGTCCTCTGCGTCGTGGTAATATGGTCATTTTTTCCATTCATTTGGAGAGGATCTGGGACTGAAGACATTGACTTGCTGGAAGAGGGGAAGACAGTATTAGGCGGGGATGTACCTCTTAGGGTGAGTGAACCTCTTAAAGGGAGTGTACCTTTTAAGGGGAGTGTGCCTTTTATTGTGAGTGTGCCATTCAGCTCCATTAAAGCTCTTCAGCTCCATCCCAGACAACGCGTGTTATTCTTGAAAACCCAAGTTAGATAGATCAGTGTTTCCCGATCCGGTCCTTGGGGACCCACAGATGGTCCACATTTTTGCTCCCTCCCAGCTCACAAAATGTGGACTGTCTGCAGGTCCCCGCGGACTGGACTGGGAATCTCGGTTAATATTCTTGTTAATAATTCTCTTCCACGACTGAGTGATTTTTTCCTGCTTCTCCGTCTGACATCTTTTCATGAGGGAGTGCTGTGTCCTCTTGTCTTTTGTTGGTCCAGTGTTGAAGAGTCCAAGTCAAATTTCCCAGTGTACCCTATTTTTCCCTAGCTATCCATCTATCTATCTACAAGTATCAAGGAAAAAGTACTACAATACTCCATGATCTACAATAATCTACAAAAATAGGGTGTGCCAGACGTGCAGCGACAGACAATTATGATCTGGTAAACGAGGTCAGGAGAGCGACTCATTGTAGAGTCTGATAGCAGCTGGTAGGGAAGTGCACAGGTTGAGCTTGCGAGGGCAGCATACGTCTGTGGGTCTGTTACTGAATGTGCTCTTTTGTCTGGTCAGGGAATTGTGCAGGGGCTCTGTGATTTGTCGTCCATGATGTTACGTAATCTGTCGATTGTCTTCCCCGGTACAACTGCTATCATGGAACTTGGGGTCATCACGACAGGCCGGGGGGTTTGTGCTGTGATTCTCTTACTTTCCAACTAGCTGGCGGTTTGTACAAATATTTATGCATTAGTCTGTCACTCATTTTGTTTTAACGTCCAAATCAGTTGGGGAAAACCTGCCGAAAATAGCAGGACGCAGTTTCATCATTAGCACACAGACTATATTGCCTGAGTAAGTATTTTCTATTGCGAGCTATATTTACCGCCAACGGGCTGAAATTAAAGCAAAGCGATGCTGTGTGACTCAGTTTGATGTCAAGTCAGTGCCTTCGCCTGCTGTTTGGAACATTGTTAGGGATTAACTACCATTCCAAGGACGCCTTGCATGAGATCAGGCTTCATGTGGGAAGTGAGACCACCTTCCCTGTGGGCCATTCTTTAGCCTTACTTCATTACTGAGATGCGAGGCTGCCACACCTCTCTACTGCGGCGCGGTGGGTCAGTTCGGTTCTGCGGCATTTCCCTTTGGTCTCGTACACAAGCCCACGGGAGTCTTCTTGCGCAATCACGTTTTGGCCCCGAGATGGTTTTATGATCTGTGCACGAGCCCAAGCAGCAGCTGTTTCTGCCTTGTAATCTTTAAACATAACATGTTTTATGAGTACAGCTTAAGCTTCCAAATGCAGCTTAACCTTTGTCTCCTCGCAAGGTAGATTATTAAGTTGCTCGTCAGTAGTGTTCATCGGTAGCATGCTGGGTCAACTTACTGCCGATCAAATATTAAATTGAATCTGAGATCAGTGTGTAATCCCGTTCAAATCTCGTTTTTGACTTTTATAGTTTACGCACAGCTGGCTTAATACTGCGTCCTACTCTCTTGACTCTCCTCTCCGTAGCACTCTGCAGGATTAAGAGCATGAGCTGACTTTATAGCTGCCGTGCTGGTGAAGTAACGGCAGCACGTTGAACGTAAGGTATTCGGCGCACGGTACCCGCATTGTTCCTGCTTTTGGCTCCACCGGCTTCGCCGGGGTCACGCTTGCTGGCAGGACCTGTGGAACAGGCCTTAGCGATAGCTTTGTGTCGCTGTACCGAGCTCGGATTGATTTACACGATATGGGCACTCCTGTTTCCCACCGTGCACCCCCCTAACCCAACGCCCTGATCACATTCCAGTACACAACGAAGAGGGTACAATTAGTTTGTAGGGGCAGTGGGCCAGAATAAGACTCTATAGTACAGGGGTCTCCAACTCCGGTCCTGGTGAGCTACTACCCAGGAGGTTTTCTGTCCTACCTGGCTTCTAATGAGCCAC
>JAODKK010000047.1:2354024-2372605 GCA_026774405.1 Petrocephalus microphthalmus | reverse complement strand
TGGCTCATTAGAAGCCAGGTAGGACAGAAAACCTCCTGGGTAGTAGCTCACCAGGACCGGAGTTGGAGACCCCTGCTATAGTAGGATTCCTCATCTGTGAGTTCTAGTGGGGAGGGGGGCTCTTATCTGCACTACTTCTCTCCATTGAATGAGCTTGCCTGCTTTCCCGTCTGCGTGTCATTGTGCTGACGGGCAGCAGGCGGCCCGGTGAGCGAGGTCTATGCCACTCGTCTCCGACATGACTCGGCGACGTATCTCGACAATCTCCTCTCTCCACGCCCGCTGGATGGCAAGGTGACGGGTGTTTCCTTTTATTTTTTTAACGAGGATCCTCGTTCAGTATTCAGCGCGGTGCCGTCCTTAGCCGGCGGCCCGTGTGCCGCGTACCGCGGGCAAGCAGGCGCACGCTGCGCCACGCTTACCCCGCTGCCCCGGTTTTGGGCATGCGTGACGTGCCGCCGTCACACCTGAGCTTCCTTAAAAATGGCACCTTTTAAATGTCACTGACCCATAAAAGTAAAGGAACTGAAAAAAAAGAAACTGAAAAGGAAGCAGGCAGTGAGGAGCTTACTTCTAAAGTGATGTCAAAAAAGTGAAAAAGTCGACTTATGTATGTATTACTGTGATTTTATAAGCCTGTACTGGAGAAGTAGTTATGGAAGATATATCTATTACAATTTCAGTCACAATTGTTGTAACAATGTGGGTTTATACAGGGGTGATTGTATGATTTTTTTAAGGTGGTGGGCATAAGAGGGGCCATAATTCATACAGAGTGGCCATCCATATCATTATCCAATGATATATTTTTAATTGGTGAGTGACAGAGGACAGCCACTCTGGGCACCAATCAGCTTCCACTTAGGACCAGTGCCCCAGTTGTTCCGCCCTTGTATACACTTCTGGCTTTATATATGATAATCTGTCATATACAGATATATGCTACATTGACAAATCTGTAGGTATATACGTATAGTGTCTGGCATGTTAATGTGTCTTTGAAGATGAATGCACAAAAGATCTATGGAGCCTGTCATATGAGCTCGTGTGAAATCCGAACTCCTCCCTCTCTCAGGCCCGTGTACATCTCAAACGTTTCTATGCTCCATGCATCGGCCATGTCACAGCATCTGCGATCGCTCCTATTTTATATATATATTTATTTTTTTCCCCGCCAGAGTTTTCCTGTAGCGGTTAGAATTAATTAGGCCCAGGCTCTCTGGCTAATCTCTGCCGAGTGGCACATTTGGCCGGCGAGTGTCTCCCGCACCCCGACAGATGGACAGAGGCGAGAGAAACCGGCGATCCGAGCCGAGCGGGATGTCGGCCTAGTGATGAGCCTTTAACCCACTAGTGGTAGAGAGAGAGAGAAAGAGACAGAGAGAGAGAGAGAGGGAGAGATGTTCTGAGGATTCCGGGCCAGTAGGGAACACGATGGCGCCACTTCTGAGCTGGCCGGCCATACGACAGAGCGACAGCTGGCAAGGGTAAGCCCAGGCAGTGCCAGTAGACCCCAAACCCCCCCATCTACCCCCACCTCCGCCATCAGAGTCCAGGCTTTAGCAGGCAGCCGGACACAGAAAGGGTAGCTTTCTACAGGTACATCCAAGAACCCATCTTCAGAAGCTGGTCTACATATCAGCTGTTCCCGGCGGCAGGGATTTGCCGAAGATATGGCTTTGTGATTACCATAAAAGCCCCGAGGACAAGCTTTCGTGGCACGGCAACCTCCCGCCGGGCACCGATTAACCTGCGCATCGGGGAGCATCGTAGCCTGGTGCCCAAACGCCCACCCACCCGGTGCCCAGCTGCCAAGTCTGCCGCCCACCCGCAGCCCTTCTGTGGGCGTGGGCGATATCACCTCCATCCATCCACATCTGACAAAAGGAAACGGGCTGTTTGAGAGGCTGAGATGAGACCCCCCCCCCCCACCACCAAGAAGACAGCTAGCCGCTGTTTTCAGAAGAAGGTCAGAGTTGGGGGGCTGTGCTGATAGGGTGGGAGAGGGGGTGTTAAAATGAGTCACTGGTAATCGGGCTAGCTTTCTGGAAAGTTCCTTTTCAGGGAGGCTTCCTCTTTGATGAGGTTGGAGACTTTTAATACATTTTCTGTGGAGTAGCCTTGGGGTCTGGGAGTTTCAACATTCCCGTCAGAGGTGAGTTTTGTGCGCAATTCCGGAAAAGACATGGAGACGGCGCATGCTAAAGAGGTTTTTTTTTTTACCTTCCCATTATGTGCCTTTGTTTTTATGTAAGTTCACCTTTATTACCTGCCTGAGTTCCTGGAGATAATCGTCGCACTTTGCTCCTTAAGCGTTTGAGGTCAGCATGGAATCGAGAAGGAGACACAGCACGGCCGTAAAAAAAAAAAAATAATAATTAAAATTCAGTAATTCCCACCTCTGCCCCCCCTGCCCCTGCTGGGTGCTCTCTCTCCTCAGGATGCCCCAGATCATCTCGGACCATCTTCCCCAGGACATTTCTGAAGGTGCTTTAGGAGGCTGCCAGCCGTGTCTAGCTACCAGCTCAGTGTGACCCTGTCTAAATAAAGAAATCCGTTTACCTTTCTGTTTTCCCTGATTCCAGGGAGCATCGTTACCCGGTCAGAGTTATTATCCCCGCAGGCCTCATGAGTGCATAATGCGATTCTTTCTGGTATCTATAGTCTGGAAGAAGTGCACTGCATTTTAAAAAGGCCTTTATGCCTTTTTGATGTGTATCATCTACATCTGCCTTTCTTTTGTTTAGTGCACTAATCTTTGTGGCTCTCAGTAATGTATGTGATGTGGGTTTTCTGTTCCTCTTTTGTTCCTTCTCTTTATGGCTCAAATAGAGGAGTGACTTTTGTTTTACTGTGTACCCCTGAGGGGTTGACATCACTCCCACCCCACACCCCAGCAGGGGTAAATACCCAATAATTATTTATTAACACTAGGTGTGTTCATTATAGCAAAGTAAATTATAAAGGTGTGCAGTCTATAAAAATAATATATAGATAAACGTATAGCTGCAGGTCGAATGGGGGAGCCACAGTAATCCCCCGTAAGCTTGTCTGCACGCTTTGCAGTTTTTTAAGCGATGCAAAGTATTATTTCTTTGGGAGACGGGCTCTTCGCTCAGGAACGTGCTGGTATGTCAGATCTTTGATCTTCCGGTGGTATGAGGTCTCGGGCTACACTGTTACCATGGGTACCTTAATTGTACAGTGAGCCCGAGGGCTTTCTCGCCATCTCCATGAGAATACCCACCCATCTTCAGTTACCAGCCATGCAAGGAAGCAGTTGGTGATTCAGGTGTTCTTCCTGAAAGGCACAGCGCAGCCGGAGTGCCAGAGACAGGCAGCCACGCACGGCAGGTACAATTCGCCTGAACTTTTGGACTGTGGGAGGAAGCAGAGTGCTGGGGCTGTCACAAACCACAGGAGGAAATGCTAATTTCACAAATAGCGCTTTTCCACTGGCATACAGCAACTGAGCCGTACGTGAGCCATACGGCGACGGGAGATTAGTCACAGCGCGGTTCCAGCTCCCTTCGGTTTTCCACTGCAGAAGGGTTCGGCTCGGTAAAGGCGTTGCCGGGTTTGGAGAGCGACAGCCGTCTTATTACCGTTCACGCGGTGTACCGCATGATTTACAGTGTGCTAATTTCCGCGAGCACGTCTGTGAAAGTCAATATCTTATTTTAGCGTCGGACGCTGGTGCAGTTAGCATTCGCTTGCGTAAATTTGCTTTGCAAACTCATTACGTTCAGCTGCTCTATAGTACTTTTTTAAGTAGGTGGCTGGAAATGTTCAAGGTCCAACTTATGGGGAATGTATCTATACATTGCGATATGCGACACCACTAATAATGAATGATATACCCAGAACACCGGTATCTCGACTAATCAGATGGGTTTGGTCACATTGTCGGCAGGGCCACGACAGCGCGGGTACAGCTCATGTATAGCTCCCATTTTTTTTGGTGGCAGTGGAAAAGCGTAAATAGGCTGGGGTCGATTCAACCCCACGGCTCTAAGGGTGCGAAGCGACACTTTCCCACCCCTCTGCCAAACATAATATTTACATAACAGTACGACCTGCTGAAGACCCCGTGTGTTTAATCACCACTCGCATCCTTACTGCAGCACCTGCTCATGTTGCATCGCTATTGTCTCTTTCCACTCCTTTCTCTAGAGTGGCACAGTTTGTTTTTATGTATCATTATTAGTGTTATCACTAAATATTTATAATAATAGATTATGAAGTGTCGCCAGTGTTTTTTCACGCTCCCTCTACCACTCCGACGGGGTCCGTTTGCTGTACCAGGGATCCAAGTGATGGGGAACGCACAGGATCGGTATGTTAATCATAACAAAACCGTGATTTTTTTTTTTTAGCATTTAAGCATGACCCGCCGGAGACAGGATTTATGGGGGCCACGAGGAGTGTTCGGGCTGGAGTGAGGATTATGCTCAGGCAGAGGGGGCGCTTTCGGCTGTATTCCCAGCCCCCTCGTCCCGCGCTCCGGCCTGGCAGTCAGGCGGGGTAGTAAAAGCCCTTCTTTGAAAGTGCTGCTCTGAAGTTCATTATTGTTCTGGCTTGCACTGGTTCCTCTTTGAAAAGCCGAGTTTCGTTTTGATTTCTCGGTTTGCCCGCGCATGCGTACGGGTGCTCGCGGCCGAGACGAGCGTGCCTTTGGCTCCTACAACTCTGCCTCGGCATTTTTGTGGTTAGAAAATACAAACCCTACATTTTCGGCTAATTTTTTTTTTGTCCCAAATTTCTTTCGCATTTGCGAAACTCTGCACCACGGAAATCCCCAGTTTTCCACGTTTTTCTTTTTCTTTGCCTTTTCTGCAATGGAAGCGGGAAGGACCAGTTGACTCGGTTTAAAGACACCACCCTGCGCTGCGTTCCTTCATTTTGGAGAGAGCTTGTGTCCTGGTGTCTAATTGACACAGGGTGGATTGAAGCAGTGATAGAGCTTCTTGCATGCCTTCAAAGCAATTGTAGGGAGAATCTTTGAACTTAATCACCCTGTGACACCCTCCTCCCCGCCCCCACCCCCTCTTAGATGCAAGACAGATTTCGTTCCTTGAGTGCAGTGATGGTCGTGTTGGCAGCAGAAATCCTGGCAAGGACGAAGCAACTGCAACTTGCTGATTTACACAGAGCAGTGCTCTGGGTGTTTCGTACCCATGGGGACTCCCACACGATTCAGGTGGGTTTCCATTACTGCCATCTAGTTCTTATCACCCAAACATCTACTGCCACTCAAAAGGAATCTGATTGGTTGAGCAGCGTCCAATAGTCATGCTAGGTACATCTGTATTCAACTGAGCCTAGTGATGGTTTTTAAATGCGTTACCTGCATATGTATTTATTTATTTATTTATTTTTTATCAGAGGAAATCAAGAGTTAGGAAATTACATTTTCCTGATAATATCAGTAATCAAAACTGATTTTCCTCCACATATTTTCCAAAGCTGGAGATTGACCACAGGAGGGATGGTAATCTACCACAACATAGCTGTCCGGACAAATGCTGTCATTTCTGCACACTGCTCACAAAGACCTTGAGCAAAATGTGATTCTGTGAATCCCTGCGGAAGGGGGATGCTCTCACCCTTTGTGGTCTCTGTGAGCTGATTCCTGTGTGGTCCTCGGCTTCCCCGCCCATGAAACGGCAGCTGTCAGCAGCTTCTTGCTTTTTACCAACTCACGTGTTTAATAGCGAAATTAATCTCCTTTAGATGTGGTGTGACCTCTGAAATGTGGGTCCTTAGGTAGCTTTTTTTTCTTTCAAATTTGGCTTGAAATGATATTTCACACATCACAGAGGCAAGCGGTAGTCTGCGCACTCGACCTAGTTTCTTGCAGCTGGGGAGGGATTGGGGGGAGGGTAACTTATGAACCTACGAACCTATTTGTTTGAAATAACCATGGCTGGAGAGTACAGGTCCAGGACTATATAACTGCACTACGTACCCATCCATCCATCCATCCATCCATCAATCCATCTCTCCATCAGTCAACCTGATCTGGGTAAGCCTATCCTAGGAATCACAGGGCAGGAGACATCCTGGACAACCTGCCAGACTACAAATCCTCTTGGGTAATTATTAATTTAAGAGTAAGGCATGTAATGTTTTCACCTTAATGAATTCATTGAATTAACTAATCACTGGCTCTATCAGAGTCTCTGACATTCACTTATCAGACATCCAAGTAAAATAAACTTGAGTCTGTGTGTGAATATGTTCTTCAGAAGACCTACTGAAGGTCGGAGACATCACCTATCACTATCGCCTATTGTTCATAGTGTTTCAGGTGAGCCTGGCTATAGACACCCCCCTCCACACCCTCAGTCACCCGTTTGTAGTGCATGGTGCTCGTATGTCATTTTTGGTTCAAATGCCCAGAATCTTCAAAGAATCCTGTGACTAATGTTCTTGATTTGTCAGTCGGTTTTTTTGCCTTTAATATCAGGGAGACAGTGCATTTTTGGGCAACAATGAACGTCTATATGTTTTAATGACCGAAAACGGTATGTCAATAACTCTAAATACTGACCCAGTGATGCTGTCGGAGCTAGACTTCATTTTAATAAATATTAATAATTAATAATAGTTTTAATAACTTATGTGCTTTGTGGTGATTTAAGATTATAATGGTTGATTGAGGCAAGTCGTGAATTGGGTTTAATGTTAGAAGTTGGGTGTTTATGTTTTTGGTGGGAATTCGCTATTCCTCATTGTGTTTGGGGGCGCGTCGTACAGGGGAGGCGAAGTCCGTTCTCGGGAAGTGCTGAGGTTTCTCAGAGAAAGCCGGTGTCATTTCCGCAAATGTTTACAGCAGCCAGCTGTGGCTGGATGTCCGAGCGGCCGAAGTGCAGGGGAGCAGGAGATGTTAATGTGAATTAGGAAGCCCCGGGTCACATTCAGGGTACCACCCCCCCCAGCCGCCCACCCCGTGGATGCTTCCCAAACAGGATATTTCGATGGCGCCAGGCCGAGATGATAAGGGCCGAATATCGCAGCTTCCATGCTACTCGATAAGCGACTTTCAGTGCTTGTCTCACCCCGAGGTACCGTCCTCGAATCTGGCCCTGACTGCAGATTCGCAGTTTGAGATTCCTCCGGGGTACTCAAGATGGGAAGGAGGAAAAAAACACCTGAGGGAACAAGTGATAACACCAAGCCAGACAGCCCCGTGGGTTGAGGGATCCTCCCTGAGGTGTCGGGGAGGGTGACAGCTTGTTTGTTTGTTTGTTACCTTATGTGTGCTTGTGTTCTTTCCAGAATAATGATTAGGGGAGATTTTAGACTGGGAGCACAAAAAAAACATATCAGTTGGGAAAATCACTAGCTGTCCGTGTGACATTTCGGAGGTGATGCATTCAGTTGGCAGAATAATTATCATCATCATCATCATCATGGCAAAAGCTGGCTGACAGCTAACTAAGTTCGACAAAGTTAAAGATACTGAATTCGTGATGCGTACGAAATCTCAATATAACTCAATGAGCCCGAGAGCATCCGCTTTCATGCCAGGACGGTGTGGAATAGAGGTTCACGTAACCGGCGAGGATCACAGGAACGTGCCGACAGCTTGTGTCTGCACTAGACGTCCAGCCAAAAGAGGACGTAAGTGAAAAGAAAAAATTGGCGAGATCGGGTCGAGCTGAACTGAGAAAAGCGCGTTCACTTGTGTGTGTGTATGTGTGTGTGTGCATGCGTGAGTGCACGACCTTGCATGTGTAGATGTGTGTGCGTGCGTGTGCATGCAGGCGTGTGTGCTGTCGGGTGTTTTTATCAACAGCTATTTCAGCACATAGTCATAACTTGGCTGGATCTGCAGTGCATGGGGAGTTTACCCCAGACTGCAGACTTTGCTATATAAAACAGAGTCAAAGAGCTCATGAAAACATAGATGGTGCCGGGTGCCCGTGTTGTCACTTACAAATGCACACATATACAGAACATTACGTGTTTTCCATATAATATGTGCCTAGCTGAAATGTCTAGTTACAGACGATCTGAAAAACACCGTCTATCTGATTGGAAAGGCCCGATAAGTCGATCACAGTTCCAAACAATGCAATTAGCGTTTTGTTCAGCGCACGTAAATTTGATCACAAAATTTTTATGTCCGACGTTTATTTCATTTGGCTCTGGTATTAAAATGCAGCTTAAACTGCTATTAATTCGTTACTCATCCATCTATCGTCCACACCGCTTATCCAGTACAGGGTCACGGAGAATAAATGTAAATTAAATAAAGAAAATTATTTCACATAAATGTAACCTCGATCAAAGGCGTATAGTTTATTGCTGTGCGGTCATGACTGCGGCATTTAATATTTAAGCATTCCCGGAAATTCATTTGCCATGCGGCAGACTGAAAAGTATTTGTGGAAAATGACAGTTGAAATGACAGCGATGGCTGAATTTCACCTGCGGCTTCTGAGGGAGACTTTTTTCCCCACAGAATTTGGGTCAGAAAACGGAGTAATTATAAATAAATCTCTTAAAAAAAATGGGAAACATTTATCTTTATTGCCGGTAACCGTGGCGGTGTTGTTTGGCGTGTTATTAAGAACCACCGGCTGGGAGTCTACAGGTTTCCATTCTGCTGGAGATCAAGGGAAACAATGTAAAACATATCAGAGGAGAGCGCTTCAATGGGAAGTGAGTGGAGGGAATATTTCAGCTCGCCTGGAAACCTGAGGCGTCTCATATGAGTGGGGGGTTTGCGGGGGTGACTGTAGACTGTAACAAAAGCAGGTGGATTCATTATCCCCGGAACCGCCTTTCATCAGGTATTCTGTGTCTAAGCCCTGCAGTCCCCAGAACGGTCTTCATGGGGCTAGCGACTTTCCAGACACCAGGAGGACACCTTTCAAATAGTTTAAGGATTTCATTTTGCTACTGTTGGCTGAGGTATAAAGAGTCGTAATACGTGCCAGGATGACTTGATCATACCTAAAGGCGTCTGCACTTCCCTTTAGGGGTTTGCATAGTTGGCTATTATTACTGGGCTTTTGGTACAATGGTGTTTTATGATGAAGGTATTGCTTGAATAATATGAGTGTGTTGTTATGGAAACTTTTCCAGCCTTTGCCGGAATATTCTGAGGCTGCACTGTGACTGTTTAGACAGACACTTACCTGAGATCTGCTCCCGGCTTAGGAAGGCTCACCGTGCACGTAGCTGTACTTCATACCGTCAGCCGCGGTTGTAAAGTCGCCTGAATGGCCGCGCACAAGCGCGCGCGCCCCCGGCTCGTGACCCGCGCAGCGGGAGGCTCGCGCCGCGGAGGATGACGCACTTCAAAGGGGCCGCGGCGCGCGCGCCCAGGCTGGAGGAGCGCGGATCGATTATGAAATCACAGGAAATGTCAAGCTTCCGCTTCCCCTAACGAGAACGCGCGCCGTTTCTGTTCTAATCAACACAAAAAAAAAACCAAGAAATTCAAATTTCCGGGAGACTGAAAAAAATACTCCGCTACTGCATGCAAATTGAAGCAGGCTTGAGGGCTTTCCGTAACTGCTCTCCAGCTCCTTCTGGTTTGGCTGCCTTGACCGCAGCCTTATTAGTAGTTAACTGACATTGAGCCCCAGTGAACTTAAAGGGTCATTAGTGCCGCATATGCTAATGAGGCAGCCTCTCATTTGCATTTGCCCGATATTGCAGAGTAATCGAGGCGTCGGGTTTCAAGTTCACCCGGAGACTCTTACCAGCGACGCGCTGTAGTTCCTTTCCTCTGCATTTAAAGACTGTTTGCCTGGCTGCTTAATAAGGTTGTAAAAAAAACCTATTAATGGATATTGATTGTTTTGGCGCTCTATCCCAAAGTAGAGTGTTTATGGCAGCCTTGTAATGATCTCTTATGCATCGTCATTACAGTTTATGAAGGAAGGTTTTCGGAAGATTGTCTATAATGAAATTGTACGGAGCTGTATTTTCATAAACTTTAAAATATACTTGATGCTTTGCATGGCTGCTTATAGATGCTGATACTGATTATATGCTGTCACCAGTAAAATTGAGCTATAATTCAGGTTATTAATGTGTTATTAAAGTGTCATTGTCCTGACTGAAGTCATTTTAACTTTTCTGTCGCCAGAACTTCTTTTATTGACTGCTGAATAAACCATTCAGCCACATTTGAGTGCTGGTCTGTAGGGTTTGTCAAAACCATCATCTTATGCAGTCGCACCAAATTATTCAACATTATTAGTCAGAGAAATCCAGGCTGGAAGACATCCATTTTGGGTGGTATAATCGTAAGCAGATATGACTGATATAGGAGCCCGGAGATATTTATCTCTCTATCACTTGAGAGCAGCACCGCAAATGATTTAACACAAGTAGTCATAAATCTAGAGCAATTGTTATTTTTCACAGCTCCTTTTACAGAAATATCTTATAATCAACGCACCCGCTCTCGGAAAATGCAGATGCTTGCGTCCGCATCTTTTTGGGTTGTCTTAGAGTGAAAAGGTGGGGAAAAAACAAGACGTCGTTTCCGGGAACGGTGTTATTAAGGCGGGAGTTTGTTTCGGAGAAGCTGATTAAAACGCAGGTGATCGGGAGGGGAGAGGAAACTCAGGATGCAGAAAGAGTCACTTCCAAGGTCTGAGGGGTGAAGGAGCCACATGAGGGGCCACATAAGGGCCTGCCGCGTCCTGCTTTTGTTCTCTGTGCTGTAAGGATATCTCTCAGCGGAGGCTGGCGCTGCCCCCCGGCACTCGTCTCTGCTTCATATCTGCAGAACCCGGGGACGGAAAGTCACTGCAAGCCAACTGACGCAACTTCTGTCCTCCCACCACTTAGAGAAATAGAAGTGATGTCAAAGTTCCCGGGACTGGGGGCTCCCGGGAGATTCACCTCTAATAAACTCTTTTAAACCTCTCACCTCCTATTTAAAACATGCATACCATTTTGGGTTTGATAAAAAAAAAAACAATAGAATTGAAAAGGAAATAAGAGCTTAGGGAACAATTAGGAATGTTATTTTTTTCCCCCAAAGTACCCCCAGCACGAACTGATGTTTAAGCAGAGTTTTGTCGTTTTATATCGTACCAGTCTCTTTGGTTCTTGGCCCTTGTGATCTCCTCATTCTTGGTTTGTTCCTTCAAGGTTATCGCCAAGTGAAAGAGTAGGCTGTGAATACAATCTGACTGGTGCCTTTATCCCAGATCGCGTTTAAAAGCAACCCGAGGTAATGATGGAAATCGTGCCATTAAACATTAATCCTTGGCCGCTGGCTGTTCTTTAGCGAGCGTTTAATTGCTTTTGTAGCCAGAGCTGGTTTAACCAGTGCTGCAGATTCGACATGGCAGGCTGTCGAGTGCTAAAAACTCGACAAAAAAAATGCACATTTCCAGTCTAAGCACGAAGCTGGTCTTGATGGTCCCTCTGTAGAAATTGTGGAGCTTGGTGTTCATCTCCGGTGAAATCTGATGACTCACTGAGCAGATGGGGGCTGACGGCGATCCTCTGTATTGTCTGGCAGGAAGGTGGACTTAGGCAGAATTAATGGCGAGTCGGAATATCTCAGCGGTGTTTTGGACCGGCTCAGAGGGAGCGGCAGCTCATTCGATTCCGGTCTGATGGTCCCAGCGGTAGTCACACTGTGGGTCACCAGTCTGCAGCCCGTTTCCTGGCGAACCTGCAATCGGGTTTCTTTTTTTGTTCTTGGAGGGACAGAGGTGTGTCGCGCCCAAAAGCGCGAGCGCGGGTTCTCTCTGCCTATTGACCTCGCATTTTCCTGCGCGTTTAGTCGCAGTGTGCTGCTATTGAACCATCAATGGCGTCTGATTTTGGCGCGGCGGGTAGTGCTCTGTGACCTCACGCGTCCAGGCTTGTGGCTTTGATTCCCACACCCGCCCTGCGTGCGTGGGTCTGTGTGCTTTCTCTCAGGTCCCGTGGGTCTCCTCTGGGTCCTCCTGGCTTCCTCCAAAGGCTCAAAAGCCATGTGGTTTAGCCAAACCCGTGATGAACTGGCACCCGTCCCATGGTGTCCCCAGGCTAATACTGTAGACTCAATGTGACCCTTCATTGGGTACGCCAATGAATTATTTTCACCCTAAATTTCAAATGGGAAGCACTACCCTTATGGGTAGTAATGGTGTAACCTGCTATGGCCATGTAGGGTTAATTAAGTAGCAATAGAGTCATGCAACCTGCTTTTTCTGTTTGTGGGTCGTCCACCACAATGATGTATATGTTCCCGCCGGTTTTTGTCTTGGCCGTAAATCTCTTGGGTCTTTTCTGTCGTTGCCGCGGGGAGTGGAAAGGCACCCAAAAGAAAGAGAAGCTAGGTTTTACTGTTTTACTGTGACAGTCCGTAATGAGTTCTGACATGTGGGTTAATACTTCATCCTTGCACTTTGCGGGAGGAGTGGTGAGTTTGCTTTCAAATTGATCAATTGTGTATTATTTTCACCTAAGTGACAATGATTTGTCTGTTCTTTACAGCGCATTGTGTTGAATCCTCCCATTTTCATTGTGAAATTAAGATTTATGGGCTTCACGCATAATAAATTAACGTTGCACTGCAGGAAAATGGGACTAACTTGCCCCTTATTGACACGAGCCTGTCACCTATTTACAGTACAACAGGCGGTATCATCCATCACAGCGAGATGAGGCACATTCAGCCAGAATCGGGGACGTCGCTGCACCTCGCTTTACGTTTGCCCCACGTCGTCTTTGCTGATGCAGCATGCGGCTACGCATTTGTGTCCAGAACCAGTCTCCTCAAGCGCGGGGGAGGGCAATTTCTCAGTGTGCGTGTTCCTCTGTCAGGCTCCAGGGGCCAGTAGTGAGCTGGGTGGCTGGTGCAGGCAGGACTGAGGCTTCAGGTTTCAAGTGGTAAATGTCACGAGTGTTCGGTGGAGCGCAGTGAAGTTTGTCTGCCACAGTTGCAGGGAAAGGGAGAGGTGCATCCTGGGACTGAACAAGCAGCAGTGTGATCCAAGACAAACACTAGTGCAAATAAAAGGCAGGACGGTGCAGGATAAGAACAAGTGAACAGCAAATCCGGAATAAATAGGATGCAGTAGAGAGACGGATGTGCAAATAAACACAGAAGCAGTAAAATACTGATGAAGTGAAGAGGTGTGATATTAACAGGGTGCAATACAGTGAAGTGGGTGGAGAGATTCGGGTCACTGGTTATTTAGTGACCCGATGGCTTGGGAGAAAAAAGCCGGCGCAGAGCCGGGTGGTGTGGGAGGTGATGCACCGATAGGGCAGAGGTGTGAGGAGGGCGTGTGCTGGAAGGCCAACATCCCCGCCCTGGTTGCGGAGGAGGGGGAAGGATTGTGCCTGGTGTCAGTCTCACTTTCCCTGAGTGTGTAAAGTTACTAACCTTTATTTGTCATTGGTACAAATACAGGTACATTGGATTGTGTTAGTTAGAATTTTTCAGGGGATCAATGGCCCAGTGAAGATGTGGCTCTTCTGCTGAGCACGGCACTCAAACTAACAACCTCCCGGTCGCAGGCATACCCCGCTGAGCCACCCGCCTCCCCCAAATATGCAATGATGGAGAAAACACGGGGAATACGGAAGGTGGAATCCGCAGGAATGGGGGGAAAAATATTCTGGCGGTAACAGCGAGAATGGAGATGATCTTTGTGGTATTTCTGCGGGGATGGTAATAAAATGTGTTTGTCTGCATGTGTTCAAGCATGTCTGTGTGCGTGCATGCGTGTCTGCATGTGTGTGTTTGCCTGTCTGCGTGTGTGTGTGTGTGTGTATGCAGGTGTGTCTCTGTGCAAATGTGCAGTGTGTGCTTTGACAGCTGTGCTCTCTGATAACGCTATCAGGGATTATTAAGTAATAACTGCAGAATTTCTTGTAAATGAAATTTAATTGGCTGTCAAAGGACTGACAAGGAGTTGCTCTGTGGGATAAACTGTTCCCGCAGACCTCCTGGATTGGGGGTTCAGCACACCCCCAGCTCTGTGTGTGCGGTTTAACAGTTTCCCCCTGAACACATGCAATAAGGCTAATTGGCGTCGCTAAGTTTCACTCCCTTATTGTGACTGTGGGTGTAAATATTTGTGAGCCAAGCAAATAGCTGGAATCCCATCCTGACTGTCCACTTCCTCATTGCTCTGTGTCCTGGGATGACTGCAGGCTCACCGTGACTCTGTACTGGGTGACCAGTTACCGAACAAGGATGAAATGCGTCTGATTTCTCCAGTGTCTCTGGGCCGTAATAGCATGAGGCTTGTTTAGACAGTCATAAAATCTGTTAAAGAGCTTATTGCCCAAGTGGCTTGTGGGAATGGTCAAGTGCGCAGTAGAGGAACGCACTACAGTTGCTAAGCCGACATCCGAGTTGGGCCACAGATGAAGGTGAGGCTGCGTTTAAAGAGTGATACCAATCGTGTTATGTGTATATACTATGTTAATGCCTTGTTGCCTGCGTTGTCTGAGTGGCGCGGGCCCCAGAGAGTTACTGCTGGACTTTCTTGCTGACACGCAGCAGCGGCCCTAATCAGCAGACTCGGGAAGAAAGCGGCACCACTGTAATTCAATTATAACATTCCTAATGTGATTAAACGTAGCAGCATTTGGAGAGGAGGCTGGTTAAAAAGAAACAAATTAAAATCTCGTGTGTGGTGGATGCAGTTGAGACTCGGACCATTGCGTTGGTATCTGCGAGAACTATTTATCTCCCAGTTTTGGCCCGTGGGCTCATTGATCTGTATAAATGGCTGCATTACCACCCAGCCAGGCTGTGTTGTAGTGTGTAGCAGTAATTCTATTGCCTAGTGGGCTGTTTTCTTGCCCATCTGTTTAGCTGATTAATTAACTAGAGAGTGAAGGTCAGGCGCCTTTTCTCAGTGGTACTTCTGTAGCATTCCCACCGGAGCTTTACCCATTAACGTTCACAATATTACTTCATGTCTTTTAACCACTCCGCCACCTACTGGCATTACACTCTGTCTTGTATACACACCCTTTACCCAGAAGCCTTTGATGTGCCAGACATGCATGACGAATAGTCATGTGCTTCTGCGTGAGGGTGAGTGCAAGAGTTCCTGTTCACCTTGCACACATGGAAAGGACACTCGCAAGCTGGCTGCCCTCCCACCCAACTATTTGCACGTCTAATGAGCTTAATCCCCTAAAAATGTCCTTTAAAAAGTAAAATAAATAAATAAATACCCGTGTCCAAAGGCAAGGTGTAATAATCCAGGGTTCTAGGTTCTCCTGTGATGATGAAACACACCTCTTATTTAAAAGTTCACAGAAACTCCAGACCTATTTTCCGCTCATAATGAGCCCTACCTCTGATGTAATTCACATGAAAGAATGTGGCTTCATAATGCTGCGTTGAGATAATATTTGCAATAGCTGAAGCCCCAGAAAGCACTTCAAAATTAGTGTGAACAGTCACAGGTGAAAGTCATTTTCAAAAGTCGGGTTGCAATTTTATAATATAAGAAGCATATTGGTTAAACTGAATGGAATGTTATTATAACATTTATTTTTTCTATGTAAAAGATTATCCGCGACCCTGCGCCAGATAAGCGCCTGGGAGGTGGACGGGTGGGTTGCGTTGTTACAGGTTTGCTTCTCTTCTCGTTTCAGAGCTGACTGTCATGCTCTGCGGATCACGATACTGCATGATAGAGCATGAAGAGCAGATTATCAGCAAGTCATACTGCCTAGTGCATGCTGTTACTTTCAGCTTGATATCTTCCTTAACCTCAGTATACTGTTTTTTTGCATGTTACCAGCAGCAAATGAGTACAAACTGTTCCTTTCAGCTCATTATCTTTGGTTATCATTCGGTTCACCTGCCTGAGTAGAGTAACACTTACTGGGCCGGCCTTGAGTCTGGCCGGTGGGCGATAATCGTAGCATATCCCCAAATCTGTAGAAGAGTGTGACAGACCGGGTGTCTCGAGCCCTGGCATCACGGTGCAACAGATAACTTTGGCAGGTGGGTTAAAGATGGAGGAAAGGAAGCAGTGTCTGGAACAAAGAGGGGGGCGACGTGAAGCTAGAGTTGAGCACGCCGATGATTCGAGATTAATGTGTTAGCCTGTTGGCTATACCGTGATTCATGGCTCATTCATGGTAGCCTGTTAGCATCACTGTGGTTCAGCGTTGATTTATGTTGGCCGGTTAGCATTAGCGCGATTCGTCATTAATTTGTGTTAGCCTGTCGCCATTAGCCTGGTTCATCGTTAATTTATGTTAGCCTGCTAGCATTGCGGTGATTCACGGATGGCGCTTGTTAGCCGCTTAGCATTAGCGTCTGTGGTTCCAGCTCTGTTTGCCAAGTGAGTGTGCTTGGGCATGGTCGCGGCTGCTTCTCTGAGTGAGGGATCCTAGCATGATAACACGTGTTTGGTGGTTGGGGTGGTCATTGTTAAGCACTACTTTTATTGCGCAGATGGAGGCAGGCTTATAGCGGGTAAAGTTAAACTGATCCGCCGTGCCTTTAAGTCCTTTTGGTAATGAATCTCAGCTAACACTGATTAGGCTGCTATCTTGCCTGGGTTTATGTTCCGTTTGCCGGATGGATTTTCGGGTTGTTCGGGGCATATGAGGAGCATTATTTTCCTTCATCTCTTATATGTGATTTATCCCTGCCGTTCCACGCCGCTGTCCATCACTTGTGACAGACCTCTTCCGCACAACGTGCCATAATTTATCTCTTCTTCGTGACGGAAGGAGGCCTGGGGCGGCTGAAAGGGTGTGAGGAACTGTGGCATAACGCAGAAGTGCGACGTGCACCAGATGTAACGGGCAGCCTGACAGATTTAGCCGTGGTGCAGTGAAATATCGATCCCTGCACACTTCAGGCTATTTGACTCATTCAAGTGCCAGAATTTCGGGCCGTCTTTTTCTAGCTAATATTGGACTTTGGGGAGAAGTTTGCGAGCGGCGGTCCGTTAGGTCACCAGTTCAAGTTCTGTGGTCAGCAGAGTGATTTCACCACTGGGCCCCTGAGCCAGGCCAATAACCCCCAATTAGTCCGTGGTCTGACCCTTCCTTCTCATTTGTCTGGCCCTTTGGATGAAAACCTCGGCCGCATATGTGAATGTATAAATTTAATCTATTTTTTCTTATTTTGATTTGTGCAAAGGTAATAAAGATGTTTAACTTGGAGTTAAATCAGTCACAAGTGAACCCTAAAGATACATTTTTAAGTGCCAGCACTGTGTTTTTACAGTCTAATACACTCTACACTAATGGGGTAGAGCAGTGTGTGAACATTAAGAGGCACTGTACACCCTGCGTGCGAGGCTCCGTAAATAGAATCCATTTGTAAGGCGAGCTCATGGCCATCGGCGGAACGTTGATTCTCAGTGTCATCCAGTCTAAATGATGACAAGATTTTTCTTGGGATTTGGCCGCTGGCATCCCATGAAATAAAAGCGGATTGTAGGTGTACCAGGTAGTCACTCTGGTGCTATTGGCTCATACTTGTTTCCCTACTTTGTCCAGTCCATATAAACAGGATTGCGGATTGGATGCTTGAACTGCTGCGATCCTTTCTGATTGGGTGGAACCCACCCCAGGCAGCACAGGGCACAACCAAGACAGGATGCCAGTCCATCACAGGACACAAGCACACACACTTTAAGCAATTTAGAGATGCCAGTTAGCCTAACTGCATGTCTTTGGACTGTGGGGGAAAAAACACACACATAGGACATGGAGAACATGAACTTAACGTCCCCAAAGTTGAGGTCTTGAGCCCATAACCCTGTATCTGTGAGTAAATAATGATATTCATTGGGCCACTTTATCCATAAATGTCAGACATAACTGCAAGAAAATAATTATTTTTACAAAACAAAAACATGATTAGTAACATTTTTCTTTGTAATTTGGTTAGACTTTACTGGAAATAATAGCATTTTCTTTTTAAGTGTGCACAGTAGAGGGAGTGGGTTGGTTGAAGTTGCTGTAGACCCCCCTCTCTCTAAATCCATGTGAAAACCTGACTTATCGTGGTGGAGATTCACCACCATAACGACAGTACCCAAAGCATGGCCTGTGAATCTCCGAAGCTGTGACTAATCCCAGCAAAAAAGGTTCCCCTCAAATGCATTCTGGGGCTATAGTAGTTATAGGTGTATATGGGCCTGTGAACAGTTTTTTCTCCCTGCATTACTTTTCATCTTTAATCTACACAAAGAAAAAAAACATGATGAAATTCGCTTCTGCGAGTAAAAAAAATGTAATGTCTAGAATATTCAGTCTGCCTGGAAATACTAGGCCAAGTCTGCCTGACAGCTAGCATGCAGGCCAGGCGTCTGCGAGGGCCTGCCTGACAGATAGCATGCAGGCCGGGCATCTGCGAGGGTCTGCCTGACAGCTAGCATGCAGGCCGGGCATCTGCAAGGGCCTGCCTGACAGCTAGCATGCAGGCCGGGCATCTGCGAGGGTCTGCCTGACAGATAGCATGCAGGCCGGGCGTTTACGAGGGCCTGCCTGACAGCTAGTATGCAGGCCGGGCGTCTGAGAGGGTCTGCCTGACAGATAGCATGCAGGCCAGGCATCTGCGAGGGCCTGCCTGACAGCTAGCATGCAGGCTGGGCGTCTGCAAAGGTCTG
>JAODKK010000047.1:2278606-2289224 GCA_026774405.1 Petrocephalus microphthalmus | reverse complement strand
GAGTATTTCGGCATCACCACGGAAACCGTTCACCTTTCAATGGCATGGCAATGTGGCACAATGGCAGCCGGAGAAGGCGGAGAGTCAGTGGTGTGTGTCGCCGGGTTTGCAGTTTGGGGAACATACGTTTTTGGATTTAATTTCCCTTTAACCACCAGCTTTAGGGATTTCTGCACTCTGGGAGATTATAATTGCATCTAAGGTTACCTGATCAGATATGAATGTATTTGAATTATTTCATAAATAATTTAACAAGCCCATAAACTATAAAAAATAAAACTTAAATGGTAAATCTTACGCGCAGGTGTTTTCTGTGTTTGAACCTCAGAGCCTCATTGCCGGATTCATTGAAATTGCCATACTGAGGTCAGGAGTTTGGTCGTTTGTCCATGAGACACTGGTGTGTTTGAGACCTGTGTTTGTACCTTTTACTAATCCTCAGCACCCCCCCCCCCTCCAGGCAGTCCATTATCATGTTTTTTATTATTATTACACTGGTATACAGCGATTTTGGTGCCAGCGATGTCTGAACGGTTTTATATTAAGTTTATGGTGCTGATTAAGAATATGACTTTGGTTTTGCCAGGCTCTAGTTTCATTTAATAGTTAATTAATTCATCTGGTTTCAAAAAGTCACTTTTATAGCATTGTAGGCCTACAACTTGAAATACAAAATTATTATATGGGATATTTCATTACCTAAAACACTGTTAAAGAGTCAAAAGACACCAAAAGCTATTGCATTTGTTATCACACACACAAGTAGCATTAGGGGAATGCATTTATTTTTTAATTCAGCACCCTCAAAATACCCCAAATCCATTCAAAAAACCTTGGCACCTGAATTTTTTTTTATAGACCTGTGTTATTATTGACATCTAAATGCCTCATTCAACTAATTATAAGCCAAATAATTACCCCTCTTAAGCTTATACTAAGCTTATTCTCTTAGGCTTAACTAGCTTTTGAAAGTTTGTGGACTGATTTCAGAACCACTGGGACAAAGATGCAGTTACACCCATGTCACCTGAAGATGGCGTCTCTGTCTCACTTTTCTGACACTGCACTTCATGCCGCCTCGTCTCCAGTGTGTTTGCGCCTTAGCTAATGCCAGCCTCTCACACCTCAGTCCTGTAAAGTCCTGCACACCCATCTGACCAAAAAAGATTCCACATTTTAAGCATTTGTTTAGGTCTGTTTGATAGGGAAATTGACAGGGATATTCTATGTCCCGGAATGAAATTAATTTTATCCAGGTCAGACAACCTAGTGGTCCCGTAAAACCCTGGACAGGTGGTAATAGATATGGAACGCAGATTCTTACATGCGGTTTCTGAAAGTCCTGCAATGAGGAAAAAAACGCACTCTGGTGGTTTGGTGGCGCCCCAGTCCCAGTGAAGGGAAGTTTACGTTTCACCTAATTAATGCTGAATGCTCCCGTTTCCACCCCAAGTGTGCCTCCGTTTAACTCTTTTTAAGTACGGAACCTTGTTAATATCTGGGGCTGGCAGACAGGGCAGTGATGAAGGCAAGGGTGTAACTGAAACAATGTGGAAAAAGTCACCTCAATCTTTACAGCAACCCACGTATTTTTATTATGAAGTGAATTAATCGTCATTGTTGACACATCGCACCAATGAAATGTGTCCCCTGCCTTTAACCCATGCGGGATAGCAGGGGGCGGCTATATGAGTGCCCAGGGCACAGTGCTTGATGATGGTACCTTACTCAGGGTACCTCAGCGGTACTCGCGGGTCGGGGACTCAAACTGGTGGTCTTTCGATTATGCGGTTGCACCCCTAACCGCTACACCATCTGCCTGCCCATTTTACTTGACCCCAAGGACACCTCTTATATATAATCAATATCTCATTGACTTATTGATTGATTAATTATGTGAGCTGGTAGTGAAATTTACAAATGCACGGAATGGCTAATGTTCTGAGCAAAAGTAGGCTTTAATACCCAGGTAAATAGCTTTCAACATTTCTTTTGACTGCCTAAGGCTTTTGCGCACAACTGTATCCTACACTGGAGGAGAACATCTGATGCTTTGAGATGAACAAGCTATGGCTAAAAATACGAAAGAATCTCACTTCTGGCGGGCCGTCGCAAGTAACGACGGGCAGTTTCATTTCTTATCCGAGAAACAAAGCGTTTTCCAGTTAAGAGCAAAGAAACAGACCTGCGGAGCAGAACGCGCATTAGAAAGTGCCGTGCTGCGTGGGTCTGCTTAAGGACGTCGGCGGATTCGGCATGGGGTCCCTCCCTCAGGAGGACAGGATGCATCATCTTAGTAAGTGATTTCTTGCATTCCGCAGCTCCTGAAATTGTTTACATTCGAAGCCCTCAAACTGTTTAACTGAGATCAGAAGTTCCTGGAATTACCTAGCACTGGATCGCAGGGGGGGACCGGGGGCCAGTCTCAGAGAGCAATGAGCGCAAGCCAATGAACGGGATGCCAGCCCATCTGAGGTCACTTGAGTTCAGGCTACGGGCGATTCAGACATGCCAATTCACCTCACTCTAGCTTTAGACTATGGGAGGAAATCTGTCAGCCGCAGGGAGCACATGGAAGGTTGAGATTCACAGCGTGAATTGCAAACATGCATGCTCTGAAGGAGCAGAAGTGGCCTATGTGTGGTTAGGCTGAGATTCCAATGCCCAGGTACAGGTGTGAGCAGGACGGGAGCAGGGACGACAATTACACCAATAGCTATTACAAAGTAAGACCCGAATAAGACTATTCAAGGGCCAGTAACTGCAACATAAAAGCATGCAAAGAACATAAGGCGCCTAAATAACTATGTACAGCAAAAGAGTGGACAGCATGCATTCATGTATATCTTGTTTCAGTGCTGCACTAAGCAAAGGATTTTGGGGCTGTGACATTAAGCCAATGGGTGAATTACTCCCCACTCTGGGAGGGAACATCATGTATGTTAAATATCTGCGGCCTGCTTCTGTTCCGTGCAGGAATGTGCCACAGCCAACATGCCCTTCAGCTTGTCAGCACGGTGAGGATTACGTGCCGCAGAACGCCCTTGTGCCGGTACGCCACGCTTCAGAGGTTATATGAGGGCCCCTTCGCTGTAAACATGCACATACCAAGGCCCTTAAACAATAAACACCTACAGAAAACTCAAAATGAAATGCAGTTCCTTATTTGGAGAGACGCGCAGCCGTGCGACATGGTAAGTCTGATTCCCGCCCTTTAGTAGTTTGACCCCTAGCATGAGTCCTCGACATTTTCGGCAGATCCTAATAACTGCAATGAAAACAGCTGGGCGACTTACTTTATAAAACCGCAGAGGACAATCAGGATTCAAATCCCTGTTGAAACAAATGCCCCCCCCCCAGCAGGAAACAGCCCTCCTCAGCCCCAGAAAATTAATCTTCCCCCGACAAGTTTCGACTCCCACTTTCCAGGGAAGGTGCTGCTTGTCTTGTCGGGCTAATCTTTGAAGTTTGCTGCTCATGAATGTGGGACCACTCGCTCGTTACTGAAAGCGGCTATTCTCACCAAGTCAGGGCTTTTATCTACTGGCTAAAGGAGCATTATTGGCTTTCATAGAATTCCATAAACAACATCTGAGCTGGCTTCAGATCTAGAGCCATAGAGCATCAGGAGAATCTCAGATTTTCATCAGTTTTGGAAACTGGAACTTGTCATCCCAGTGGGGTCGCCAACTGGGATCCTGAGGTGCTTCATTGCGCGGTTGACACAGCAAACGCACTGCGACTGACCTGACCTGACCTTACAGCTATTAGGTTTTTAGAGTATTTGACATTTACAATAGCATCAAAATAGGAGGCAGGGACTGACTCGGTCTCTGTACTCATAATTGGAAGATGGTGGTTTGAGCCCCAGGTTCAGCGGAACAGTTACACGTTTGTGGGCCCCTGAACAAGGCCCTTAGCTCCTAGGGGACCACATGTCAGCTGACTCCCAGGTCATGCTGGCTCACCCCAAGTGAGGTAATTGCTGTCTTCTCAGTGGCTTCTGCCCTCAAAGTTCAAGTGCAAGTTTGAGCAGTGCTCCTGTCTTTTTATGTCACGAAATTTGAGTGTTTTGCCCCAGTCCAATTTTACCAAAAATTCCCATTATTCCTAGAGTGCAAATTTGCTTAACTCCAGGTTTATCAATAATGCGTTCTTAGGAGAACATGTTTATTTTTATAATTGTGTCCAATAGAACACCAGACAAAACTTGAGATGTTTATTGTGCGAAATGCAGTTCGAAAATATTAATAAATCTCCAGTGCCACTGTTATCATTGAGACTTTATTGTTCTAAGAATGGTGTTGCTATAGTGAACACGCATGTCATATAAATGACACGTATGCCCTTTGATGGCTTTAAATGACACATAGCAAAGCATTTGAAACACGCTGGCGTCTTCTTAAATTGCACAGTGTCCCTCCTTAAACCACACCTGCAGCTTTCTTCCCAGGTACATTACATAATACAGACATTAAGCGACATATTATAATTAACTGATATACATCAGAGCTGAAAACAATACCTCATGTACCTAACAAACTATACTGTCCATCTGTCCATATAGCTCAACGGCATTACATTATTGATTTTAAGGTTATTCCCTTTACAAAACAAACAATAAATATGTATCTACTCTTTAAAGTTAAATCAACATTTAATTAGTTACTCAAGTAACTACGTTAGATGAGACATAGAAAAAAGAATGTATAGAGTTTAGTCAAATATGATCTGTGAGGCTAAAAAAAAAAAAAAAAAAAAAAAAAAAAAAACTCAGTGTAACTTTCACATTCAGAAACCCTTGAACGTCGACGGTTGGCCTGAGCGATTATCTGTGCTGAGCTACACCATACCAGGAAGGGCCTTTATTATTACACAGAATTGTTAGATTTGACATTTTTTGGAAATGCATGCAGAAATCAATAGAGCAGTGCATTTTAATGTTTAACATATCTTTATTATTAATTAAAAGATTTTAGGCAAAAATCTGTTCATCTTAGATTTCAACAGAAATGATTGCTCGGGCCAGGAAAAATAGCTCTGTGGGCAGGTTTTGCACAGGTCTGCTTTAGATAGATATATTGGATTTGTTATTATAATTATGATGGTTATTAATATAAATCAGCTGGAAGCCTGTTTGTTTTCCTGACTGATTTCAGGACTGTGATGCCCCCTCCCTCTCAGCCTGATGCTACACGCTGGTCGTATGCTGGTGCTGTAAGCATGACCTCCGGTTCAGTCCAGGCTTTCGTTTGGAGGGGCCGCATTTTTTTCACTGCGCGCAGCTGGGGAGTCCCCCACTCCTGCAAGTTCGAGCGGTGCTCCTCAGAAAAAAGAACTGTTTTACATCCGGTCTCCCATGGCAACTGGGGTGGGGTGGAGTGGGGGGGGCAGCGACAGTGAGGCCAGTCAGTCTCGGCGCCCGCCCCAGCTCCATTCGCCTGACCTCATGTAGTTGGGAACGCAGTGGCACACAGAGGGGCTGTAGTAGTGCCCGGGGGGGCACTTCCTGCGGGGGTTCCTGCAGGGCAGCCTGTAGCAGCTGTGGCAGAAAGGAAGCGGTTAACGTTCCGGCACTGTGGAATGCGGGTCTGTCCCCTGGGGGGAGGGGGGGTCTGTGGGCGGCCAGCAGTCTCTGGACTGAGATGTAAGGCCGGTCCTCTTTACTGTACCCAGTAACCCTCCCAGTCACCACCACCAGTAACGTCGACATCCCGCCGTGTCGATCGGTGGCTTAGTCACGCATCAGCGGTACGTGATCCCACATCCAGGTGGCACTGACCAGTTGTGCCCAGCTAGCTGCAAGTTCCTGCTAATGGCGTGTGAGCAGAGGGAGTGGGGGTGCAGTCCATACCCCCCTACCCCACCTGCATCAGGATGTAACCGAACCGGCGTTCAGGCATCGGCTGCATGTTGAATTCCCTCAGCTGCTGCTACTGCCATGCCTGTCTGAATGGACCAGAACCATACAGGCCCATTCACAGAACATTCATATTTGTATAGCCCACTGTGACACTGATCATCTCTGAGCCGTCACAACGGAATTCCATGTTCTAATGTTAAATGGTGTTCTTCTGAGCAAGTGTGCACTTACTACCCAGATATAAAGCTTGAAATATCTCTTTTGGCTGCTTAAGACTTGATGCTTAAGTAGTACATGTATGTCAAATATCGCAATGTGAATATGGTACCGTTTAGGGCTGGGGGGAGCAGGCAAAGGATCTCCCATGATCATTTCTCTCTCTGTGTCCATCTGTCTGCCTGTTTGCTCATCCCTCCATCCATCCCAACATCCATCCATCTGTCCCTCAACCCATCCATCCATCCATCCCTCAACCCATCCATCCATCCCTCAACCCATCCATCTATCTGTCCATGCAATCCACGGTCATTTGATCAGTGCTGGGCTCTGCGGGGCTCCTCTACCTGCAGTTGTCGCGGTTGAACTTCTTGCCCTGCAGCAGGCAGCTGCGCTCGCTCTCCCGGCACTGGCACAGGCAGGTGTCGGGGTTTAGCGGCTGGCTGTGTGGACAGGTGGCGCGGCACACGCAGCCACACAGCTCGGGTTCCCAGCGCTGGCTGGGGGGGCAGGCGCCGGGGGCGGGCTGCCCGTCGCAGACGCACTCACAGGTGGCCGCATCCAGCCGCCAACCCGCGCCGCAGCTGGCCTCCGTCAGCCCATTCTCGCAGACGCACTCGCAGCGGCCCTCGTCCAGCACCTTGTTGGGGCCGCACAGGGCGAGCAGGGCTGCGTCCAGGGGGTCTGCTGGTGGGACGTGGCACGAGCTTTCATTCATTAGTGTTACAGTTTACATCCTTTATGCCATTATGTCCACTTAAGAAAAACAGAAATATTAATGCTCCAATTATTTATGGGCTATAGCAGGGTCAGCCAGTCCACAAAGCCCAATGGTGAAACAATCACAGGATTTGAACCAACAACCTCCTGCTCACAAGCACAGGGGTTTAACAAGCTGAGCAGCACAGCACTGCCACAAATGCTGGGGAGTATTTTTTGGCAGACTTTTGTAGCTGATGATGAGTAACTGTACCCCTTTCTGCCTTATTTTAAATCTACAGCTATAAGCAGATTCCATGGCACCGTCAAAGAGTGCACATGTTGTTTCGAGAGCATGTAGTCCAGCTCACCAAGTCCCGGCGCGGGGGAGGGCTGTGTACCCTCAGGGACACACTGGCATCCAGACAAGTTCCACTCCCACCCGGGGTCACACGGGACGTCGGGCACAGAGCACCTGGGGGGGGGTGGCACTAGTGAATGGTGGCGAAGCACAAGGATTATTGGGGGAGGCTTGGAGTCCCAGGAAACAGGGGCCACACTCGCACACTATGGGCAGTCTGAGACACCAATTTAATCTTTAGAATAGTGATACATCATTCATCCCTTTTGAGTAAATTTTCTAGATTTGCATGAGACATGAGGTAAGAGCAAGTTTGGGAGACCCAGTGCAGGATCAGTCAGCATTCAGAGGACCTGGTTTAAAGGTCCAAATGTGCCATCAGCCTGCCACCCCCAGGATTTGAACCAACAACCTTCTGACAGCAGGTACAGTCCAACCCTGTCACAAACTGTGGGAGGAAAACAGAGTAACCCTGGGAAACCTGCACAAACACGGGATGAACGTGCAAAGTCCACACGCACACAGGGCTAGGATTCAAACCGTCAACCTTGGAGGCATGAGGTGACAATGCTGCCCCTACAGTTTGTTCTAGATACTGCAGCCGTTCTCTAGCTTGCTCAGCTAGACAAGGCCGGCGATACTGGCACACTCCTGGATGGGACGCGTCACTCACAGCGATCGATGGCTGCCCGCCGCTCTCCGGATTATCGAGTGCAGTGGCCTCTTGCCCTGGCACTCGCACGCTGTGTGGTTGACAAACGTCACCATGATCACAGATCGCTCCATCCGGGGAGGGGACAGTTCCACCAGCTGGTAAGAAATCAGAAGGAAACCCATGTTGGATGTATAAATGCAGTAAAGTGCATTAAGCTGCATTAGCCAATTTAAACCTAATTTAAGTCTAACATATATAATGCCAACAATGACAACTATTTCTTCTTTTATGAAATCCATTGGCTGTGGTATACATTTTCCTGGGCACACCATCAATATCGCGGTGTCACCTGTTTGTGCACTGCTCCCAGGATGCACTGCATCATTCAGGGATCACTCACGGTCTTGTTGACGAGGCTGTGGCTGGTGTTGCCGCAGTACAGGGCCTCGTGGTTACAGCAGCCGCTGCAGCGGTGCACTGACACGCACCGCGGCAGGTAGAAGTTACTGGTGCTCTCGGGGTACTCCTTGGACACCTCCAGGCAGACCTCCCGAGGTCGACACATGGTGCGCTGGATCTCCTCCATGATGACTGAAAGGGGTCAGGGAGGTCAGACAGAACTTTCTAGAAAATGCAAGGTATGGAACAGCAAAGGTATCAGTTGTCTGGTGGTTAAAAAATGACCAAAAGTGTTGTAGCACATAACTGAGGGAAAACGTGAAAATTATTTCAGATGATATTAAATCGGGAGATGTCACAAAGCACAAAGGATGCTGGGAAATTATGTAGTTGGTGTCGCTCATGTTATCTGCCCCATGAACTCCCAAAAGCCACCCTTTGTTCCAGTTGGAGCCTATTATTGGGCCTGGCATTGTTGATTTCTGAGAATTCCGCCAAGATTGCAGTGGAAAATTGAATTTGTTGGTTTGGATGTCAGAGTCTTTAGGCTGTTGCAAAATTGCTGTATGCAACAAGGCTCTTTGTCTCCTGAAAAGTCTTTAACAATGTTTCTGTGTTGATGTCATTTGTTTAAATCCGTTTTGCCATTTTTCTTTTTTGGCTAACTGCGCAGTTTGCTTTCCGTTTCCGCCACTTTTTAAGCATTAACACATTTTACCAGCTGCAGATTTTCCAATACATAAATGCTTCAGGACTCAAACAGACTTTGATGTAATGAAGTGCCATTGAATTTACTTTTGGAGGACTGAGATAGAACAGAGATGTTTGGAAAGTGGAAATGAAGGTTTTAACTTGCAAACAACGACTGGCACAGATTCCAGCTGAAAGCGAAATAAGTTTTTGTGTAAACTAATGCTTTTAAATGCAACTAGATTTATTGGATATGATCGCTGGATTCAACAACAATAGACTTATATTCATGTTATGTTATATTGTTGCCAGAGAAAATTATTATTCTTGGTATTGTCTTTGAAAACAAGAAATAGGAGCTTTGTAGATATACGCAAAGAAAGAGCTTTGTTACACGCTTACTAATTACTTCACATGTGAAAAGTACAGACATGGATGAGGAATACTCCAAGTGCGAGCTAAAGCCCCATGTTGCAGTGGGCGATGCCTCACCCTCGAAGGTCCCGTCCCCCTTGTACAGCGCCATCTGGCGAGGATCCCCCCACACGTCGCCGGGGGCGGCGTGGCTGCGCCAGGGTGCGCCATGCGCCCGTCTCCGCAAACAGTCCTGCACCAGGCTGTACTCTGGGTACAGCATCTCCAGCAGCTCATCCAGGCTGGACGGCTTCGGCGGCTGCGTGCGGGAGGGATGGAGAGCCGTCAGGGCGAGAGCTACGGCCGGGACGGAGCCTGCGGCCTTAACATGCGCGCGAAGGGATGGAACCCGGAGACGGAAGACGACGTAGCGATTGAGGGGGCAGAGAAAGTAAGAACAGGTCAGGTTAATGATGTATTGCAATTTTTATCCAAAGTGATGTCAACTTTTTTTGATAAAGCAGAGACAGCAAGTCCCTGAAGGAAATGGGGATCCAATAAGGCCGTTGATCCAGAGCTTGATGGTGACATCACTTTGCCAGCCATGGGATTTGAACCAACGACATTGATCACAGGTACACAGCGTTTGAACTGAAACATGATCCATAAATACAGGTCAGTTTTATGCTGGGTAGAGCTGAAGACTGATGGTTAAAACACCCTCTGTGCACCCATCTAGACACTGGTCAGGTGCCATAGTGACAAACGGTGTCTGTCGCAGTGGATTTTTGGGATAAATCTCTGCCATGGTCCAGCAGGAACTGAACACCTCAAGCAATGTGCTGTTCAAAGGTGCCACAGTCGGGTATCAGGTCAGCAGAAGTTACATGGGTGATGATTCATAAAAGCCAGAGGTTGAAGAGGAATCTATTATGTGAGTAATTATGTAGTTTTTCAAATGAGAGGGAAGCTAGTATTGTTCTTGGGGTCTGGTCCCATCCTATGCTCAAACTTGTAGCTGGGGGTTTTGTTTGACACATCGGTAACTTGATGGGGCAAAAATAATATAGTATTATGCTTTGATTTATGTATTAATTAATCTAAAAGTCTTAGGGACATACTCATTCATGTTAATTCATCATAAACTAATCGTAATGCATGTTTTATCTCAAGCAGTTATTATATTTCTCACCATATCTGTTAATTCCGTAAACCTTCGTGAATAACAGAAGTGAAATACTGACATGTTTGTTCATCATTTCTGAAACATGATGCATTTCAAGTAGCAGCTATATTTGTTCTTGATTTGTTCATGGTTTGTGCTTCATTAGTAACTGAGTTATTACCATAGCGCTACTCATGCAAGTAATGCAGGAATAAT
>JAODKK010000047.1:2260366-2273504 GCA_026774405.1 Petrocephalus microphthalmus | reverse complement strand
GGAATGAAACATGCCAGCTGTCTGTATGCTAAGGAAAATAAAAAACAGAGTCAACAGTGTCATTCCAGAAGCATCAGGACCTGCCTTGGTTTGCCTTATAAAAGCGCAGTCACATTGTGCTTCATGCTGCCCCCTAGAGTTATAACTAGCGATCTGCATTTACAACAATATTTGGACCGAAATAAAGTTTAATTTGGAAAGCATGAAATGAAAAAAGGTCATAAGTAAAGTCACAAGGTGTCACAGGGTGTTTACGCAGTAAAATTATTTGAAAACATTCGTACTGACAATGTGTTACGTAAGTGTGTTATTCGAATACTTTAGGGTGGTTCAGGATTAGAAGATTTGTGCTTTTTATATCTGGGGAGTGTCATTCCTCTTCAGGAAACCCAAATATGATTGCACAACTTACTCAGAAAGCTCTAAAAGGGAAGTGCAGGGTCAACACTACACAAGGGGTATAAATACCATCCCCGGGAAAGCAGACTAATCATTTTTTGCCTGAGGATTGCATTTATACAAAGCCATGGACCTTTTTACAGCGCAAGGTGTTGCAATGAGTAATATTGACCCCAATTCAATGAATTTCTCTAAAACACAACAATTCTGAAGTCAATTTATTTCTCAAACTTAAGTCTCATTCTCAAGTCTACAGTTTACAAAAATGAATTTTTTTACACTAAAAACTAATGCAACCACAAAAACAGAATAGGCCAAAAAGTTAAGCTAAGCATTATGAATCTAGATTGACAGACAACTAGTTAGATAGATAGATAGATAGATAGACAGATAGATAGATAGATAGATAGATAGATAGACAGACAGATAGATAGATAGATAGATAGACAGATAGATGGAACATGGAGAGACAGACAGTCTGATGCTACATTGATTCTAAGATGAAAAGAATGAAAGGTAGTAAGAATATTCTGGAAAGACGGAAATGGTGAGAAGTGAAGGCCGCCAGCGCAGCAGGGTAGCGCCTCGTAAAAGGCCGTGTTTCACACAGTAAAGATCATTGAAGGTTATTTTATAACAGCACATTGTCTCATTATGAGATTCTCGCCCATTTATTGTTACTATGACCCAGTAATCTATGACCCAGATATCTGGCATCTGTTATTCACTTGTTAACAGGTATGTTTAAAATGGGCTACACGTTCAAATGTGTTGGTGGGAGTCTCAAATGATGAACATACAAAGGCTGTCAGCGAGCAAGACGGGAAGTTCATGCACATAGAAATTTTACGCTGATGTTTTGCCTTTAGAGAGAATATCACACACATGCTACAAAGAGCAGAATAAGAGCAGAATATGCCTGTATATTAACAATGCAGCCTAAAGCTTTTGCTACGTACCGCAAGACAGCACTGTGGCCTTGGGACTAGTAGGACGATGAGTTCCTGATGCCCAACCCCATACCTAGCTTTTGTTTTCTTGAGTCTTTTCCCACAAACCTCTAAATGGGCGACTCTTGTTTACCTTCCGGTTTGTTTGTAAACTTTTGTTTACCACCACTCTCATTCCCAAATAAGGCCCCTATACCTCTGCGTCACATGACTCAAGAGTCACATGATTCATGTGTCTCATGCTTCAAGCATACTCCATGTCATTGATTTCATAGCATTGTAACAAAGAACAAACAGAAAACAACAATGGCAGTAAAACAGTTCCATATTACAGCAGGACAGACGTTAGAGTAACAAATGGCAGTGAATTTAATGTTGTGCAATAGGGCCTTTTCGTCTTTTTGGAAACTGTCTGAAAGCGTGAACATGTAACAGTCATAATCAGGTGACCGGCGATCTCATGCTTCTGTTTTTTCCTTTTTCACTCCAAGTTTTGAGCATTTCTACGAAGGGCAGCATGTTTTGAATCAATCGTGGGCCAAGGCAAAGGGGGTCACCTTGAGCACGTTGACGAACAGAGACGCCCAGGCCGACGGAACACCGGGGAGGCGGATTTCTCAGCAGAACTGGTAGTTGTTGGCTGTCATGAGAGGCTGATCTTCGTGTAGATGGTTACGTGGTGGGTCACAGGGATCCATGCAGCACTCTGGATAGTCAGATGACATAGGCTGCTGGCCCAGCATGGCGCACCGATCATTACGGTAGATTGGCTGTGGAGTGGAGAGGACGACAGTATCAAAATAATACTTAAGAAGCTATAGACATAAGGGGTATACTGTCTCTGTGTCTTTCTTCTGTATGTGAATAAATGAGCTTGCCTGCAATGTCTGGTCATAGAGCAGCCTGTCAATTAGCTGGACGATGTCCTGGAAAGTAGGCCGACTGTCGGGATCCATGTTCCAGCACATTTTTATGATTGTATATCTGAGGGAGAGACCCGTTTGATATAACCTTAAAACATGCTCTGTCTTGAGGTCTCCTTAATCCACATTTCAAGTGTCTACAGAAGAGGGTGTCATGTAAATGCCCTACTTCTTTAACTCCCACAACTCAAACATAGCTCATTCCATCCTAAGCGGACATAGTACAAAGCTGTGTAACTTACATCTCCTGAGGGGCAAACTCTGGCTGCGTCATCTGGTAACCATCTCTAATCTTCTCGTAGAATTTGGTGTCTACTGGTATGCCTGGATATGGATTGTTACCTGAAAAAACATCATTCAAAACAATCATTGAAAATACACATACTCTCTCTCTATAACCTCTCTCTATTTATAATCTTACAGTATAAGCAGTGGTGGGCACAGCTAACCAAAAAGTTGGCTTCAAACTCCAAAGTTTAATTCGATAACTCTAAAATAATATACTAGTAGAAAATGCTGTGGAAGTTAATGCTAATTACTAACCGCTAGCTTTTATTATATGAATGTAGCTTTAGTTTGGTTTTTGTGCGATTTTAGGATTTACAAATGTTGGCTACTTTATTAAACTTTATTCATTTTACCTGCGAAAAAAATGTTGGCTACTTTCAAAGTTTTCGAAGTTAGCAGAAATGCTAATCTGCTAACGAAATAAATTAGCTTCGCTAATTAGCAATTAGCAGTTTAGCGGAACCCTGCCCGCCACTGTTTATAATCTACATGGGGAGGCTCAATCAGTTAAGACTCTGTGATACAATAAATAAATATGTATATTTCAATGCTTCATTTATTGTATACTAGCAGTGTAACAATGCATCCTGGCACCAAGTTTTTAAATTGCTTACGTTAAAATTTCATCTTATTCAGTCTTCAAAATGTAATATAATTCTGAGTTTTCAAAATATGTGACGCAGATGCAAGTGAACAAAACCAGTTAAAAGCTTGACTCTCAGTAGCGTCTCACCCAGTGAGAATATCTCCCACAGCAGGACGCCATAGGACCAGACATCACTTTGCACGGTATACACGCAGTCAAAGATACTCTCTGGCGCCATCCACTTAACGGGCAGGCGGGCCTGTGCAAAGGCACAGCAGCAAATTATATTACAATACACAATACATACAATACATTCAAACTGAATTGCATACAATAGCTAACATATTTATCCTGTTCCACCACAGCTTAGTGCTGTTAAAAATTAAATGTTAATATGCATGTTTACTGCTACAAAGAATTATAAGAATATTATGTCAGAAAGAAGTTTTCAGCTAAATTGATTTAAACGCAGTTATTCCGAATGCACCTACTATTCCACATCAGCAAGTACCGATATAAGGAGACCTAATGATTGGGAAAGTGGCCTGAAGTAATGCTATGTGGCTAATTGAAGTGCTTCCAGTTGCTTTCACACTCTTGTATCACAGTCCATGATCTGCAGTATCTCTGTGCCAAGAGGTATATGAGAAACGCTGTAACAGAAACAGGCCGTATTAAAAAAAAGATGTAATATGAGTTTTGCGAAGGCCAGCAGATGTGTTTAGTAACTCAGAAATGCGTAAACTATACATACAGTGCTGGCTCTGAGGACATCAATCATGTATATGGCAGCCTCTCACTATCTTTTTTGTATCTTTCTGCGTCGCTTCGCTCGCCAAGGGGCCAAGAAGATTTACATGGTTTTTCCGGACTGCTGGGGGACCTGAGTCCCTAACTCCCTGCAATGTGAAAGGGGCAGCTGTACATTTGTGTCGACTGAACTGTTCGCTTACGTTTCCTTTGACAACGTAATTGGAGTCATTCATAATGTCCCGGGCCAGGCCGAAGTCGCAGATCTTAGCCACTCGGGAACCTGTCAGGAGCACGTTCCTCGCGGCCACGTCTCTGTGGATGCACTGCGGAGATTAAGGAGGAAGCAGTGGCCATTTTGATGACTTTACAGAGTGATCGACAGACAGCTCACAATGTATAGGATTCCTGTTACATTGTTTGCGAAAATAGCTCCTTCATCGGAGATGAACAGAATGCACAGATGAGGTCCGGGCGACTTTCGTACATTTTTCGACGCAAGGAATTCCAGCCCTTGGGCCACCTGGTAGGAGATCCTCAACAGGTCATCCATGTCCAGCGGCCAGCTGTCTATCTCTTCATCCTCACATGAGGAACCTGGAAGAGCCACAGGAGAGTGAAACGCTGCTGCCAGAACGATATCCCTTACACCATGGGCAGGTGCAGCGGAGCTCTACTGTGTTTTTAAGGAATGAAGAAGCTATTTACCCTGAGAAGACCCCGTTGACATCAATTCCGGCCTCTGATTACAACCAGAATGTATGGAGCAGATCCCACTGTCACTGATGTGATATGAGAGGGAAAAGGCACCTTTGTGATTAAATGCCACTTGGATGACTCTCGTAAGATATGTTAAGCCTGCTCTATGACATCCATCTTCTGCAAACACTGGTCTTTTTCAGGGTCACAGGGGGTCTGGAGCCTATCCCGGAGGTTACAGGTATAAAGCAGGGAACAGCCCATCACAGGGTACACGCACTCACATGTACTGACACATATACACCTACGGGCAATTTGGTACCGCCAATTAGCCTTAGCATTGTGTTGTTTTTTTACTGTGGGGGTGAAATTAGAGTAAACCCTACAACAACATGAGGAGAACATGTAAACTCCACACACATGGGACCATGGCGGAGACTCCGACCCAGTTCCCATAGGTGTGAGACAGCAGCGCTAACATCAGCGACATGTTTACATTTCACATTTCCAAGGTATAATAAACAATACTCTCTCTTCTCCATTAGCACCACAACAGTTAAAATGAAGCCTATGGACTGTACTATGGAAGTACTATGGACTGCGTGATGCTCTCCCCACCTCTGGGTCGATATCCTCTTAGGGTACATGTTCTTGTAGTCCTGGACGTCCTCTTGCAGGCTCCGGACGAAATTCAGGAAGGTGTCCGCCTTGTTTCGTAGGAAGTTCTGAAGGTCTCCGTGACAGCAGTACTCAGTGATAACCAGTATCGGGCCTAATTGCAAGCAAACAGTGTTAGCAAGTGTGTATATTGCTATAGGGGACTGTAATGGTGAAGTTCACTGTTTTTTACAAGGCAATTCCAGAGATATGGATGCAATATTTATACTCATATTGGCAACCAGAATGTCTCAGAGCTTGGGCAAGCTTAGTATCAAAGAGCCAATTTGCATAGCTTTTTGTGTAACCCCTTTGGTTGAATATAGACACATCCTCAAATTCATATATTGATTTAATTTATGACCTACTCATGGCAGCTGATTCTGCTTTACTCACTTTTCTCATCCTTCTTGACCTGAGTGCAGCTTTAGATAGTATTTGTCATATCACCCTCCTCAATAGATTATCCTCTATTAGAATCATGCACACTCCGTTACACTGGTTTAAATCGTATCTCTCCGGCCACACTCAGTTTATTCAGCTCAAATCACATCTCAGTCTTTCACTGTCACCTCAGGTGTGCCCCACGGCTCCATCCTGGGGCCACTTCTCCTTATTATTTACCTCCTTCCACTTGGCAATATCTTTTGCAAGCACAATACCAATTTTCACTGTTATGCAGATGACACCCAGCTCTACTCTAGTAGCAAACACAACTCTATCATTTCATCTTCCTCCCTCACTGATTGTATCGCAGAAATCAAATCCTGGTTCTCCTTAAATTTTCTCAAATTAAACAGTGACAAAACCGAGGTCCTTCTAATTGGAACAAAATCAGCACTATCCAAAACTGACAATTTTTCTTTAGCTATTGATAAATCCTCAGGTTAAGAGTCTGGGTGTCATCCTCGACAGTACCTTATCTTTCCAATCCCACATCAATAACATCACCAGGTCTTCATATTTCCACCTACGTAATATTAATCGCCTGTGTCCCTCCCTCACGCCCCATACTACGGCTTTTCTTGTTAATAGCCTGGTCACTTCTCGCCTGGATTACTGCAGCTCTCTCCTTCTTGCTCTCATTAACAAATCCCTCCATAAGCTTCAGCTGGTTCAAAAGTTTCACACTGCCTTTAAGATCCTGCTGTTATCATTTCATCCACAACCTTGCCGCTCCATATCTGTCTGACCTCCTCCATATTGCCACTCCCCCTCACATCCTCATCCTCTGTCCATTTCACTGTCCCCCTCACCCGTCTTACCACCATGGGGAGCAGAGCTTTCAGCCGCTCAGCCCCCCGGCTCTGGAACTCATTACCTTCAGAGGTCAGAAACATCGACTCACTCCCACTTTTCAAATCCAAACTTTTAACCCATCTGTTTAAACTTGCTTTTTCGCTGTGAATCCAAATGTCTATTGTCAATTGTCTATTGTACCCTGTTTTACATTTCTGTATTGCTATTTTTTTATCGTACTTTTTTATTTCTGTACGGTGTCCCTGAGTTTCTAGAAAGGTGCTTATAAATAAAATGTATGAATATTATTATTATTAACCTTCGGAGGAACCAGACAGTGTAGCAGAAGAATTAAAGTTGTTGTTCTTAATTGTATTTGCCTTTTAAATTATTTGTTTTTTGAGGGCTGAGGTGTACTCCACTGTTTGATTGGTATTTTTAGGAAAAGCATAAAATGTACATGAAATTTAAGCCTTTTCACTGAATGGAAAGCTTCCTGTTTGGTCTACCTCCATGGGTGCAGGCTCCCAGCAGGTTGACGATGTACTCGTGCTTTCCCAGATGGCTTAAGATCTTCAGCTCAGACATCAGAGCTTCCTTCTCGTCGAAGCGAGCGCTCGCTGCAGGGGATATGTCCTCGTTATCCATGGGGATGATTTTGCCAGAATTATCTCGCACCCTCAGTTCTGTTCGCAAACACCTTTCGGCATTAACACCGCGCCTCCATATGTAGCAAAGACTCACGTTTGAGCATCTTAACTGCAACCTGCACGATGCTGTCCTCCTTTCCCAGGCCATAAGCGGTGGCCTCCACCACCTTCCCAAATGCTCCAGCACCCAAGACTTTCCCTGGAACGAAGACAGACCAGGCCAAGACTTCACAAGACATCATCTTCATACATCCACTACAATTTGCTATATTGTACAATGCAGCAGCACACTCTTACTTAATGCATTAATGAACCAGTAACTAAGTGTACTGATGTACTGATCCCATGTTTGTTCATCATTAATCAGTCATGACAGTTCATGTATTTCATATAGTTCCTACATTTGTTCCTGATTTGTATTTGAGTAGTTACTAAGTTACTAAGATACTAAGTTACTAAGTTACGTGTGCCCCCTCAAGTAGAGTGTTACCATTTTGCTGTTTCACTTTATCTCATTTTTTAAAAGTAATTTTATGCATTAGCATGTATTACCATCTAGACTTGGCATACTGACGTTTTTAAGGATTATTTAAATATAGCATGTCGATTGGTTGTGATGGTCTCAGCACATTCGTATTTCAGTGGCAGATGAAGGAATCCTACCTAGTTCCAACTTGTCCCGGGGAAACTCTAAACTGTCATTATATGGAAGCTGAGTAGGATCAATGAAGCTTGTGCTGTCACAGACCTCGATAATCTTCCATCGGATTTCATATCTGGGTTTCTGGAGATCAAAACATGCCACACTGACCCTGGACATGCTGAATTCTGAATTTCTTAGTTGCACAAATGCAACAGTAGTAAATTACAGATGGAAGACGGAGATGAAGTGATATAAGGTCCGTCTTACCTGTTTATACTTATAGAACAAGATCATCAGCAGAAACAGGAAAAAACTGGCCAACCCAACTGTTCCAGATAGGATGGGTATGAACGTCTTAGACCAGGCTTTACAGGAAGACATGAAATATAAAAACAGATCTCTCAATTACCATTTCAGGTTACTTGCACAGTTTTGACTATTCAGTTGATTTTAATTCAGCGTCAGTGCCAGAACAGATATGATGGCCAAGCCCAACATTTTCATGCGGGGCCTTGGGAAGTGAGCAATGGTGTTACTGGGATATCATAAGGTACTGCCACTGATTCTAAACAAAACCCACCCTTTAAAGATTGCGGTGATTTATAATCAAATCAGGTGTAATATCACAAAATTGTTATATAACATCTACACTTATAATATATAACTCTATACATGTCACCAGGTCGCATGAGATGGCATGAATTTATTTAGGGTTTTGGAACCTGTGTTTGGAGATGGGCCGTCCACGGTGAGCAGGTCGCTGCTTTCTCCAACCACGTTAGAGGCCACACACTCGAAGGTCATCTTCTGGGAGAGCTCACTCAAACTGAGCATGCTCCTGGCTTCCACCGGCCCATAGTCCTTTCTCTGCACCATCACCGTCTGTATGGACGATGGCTCCACGGGCTCCGTGCCATTCTGACAGCTCCTGCAGGGCCACCGGAAGTTCACACGAAGTCCGCTTGCAGCAAGGTCAAACATGCACAAGCAACTCGGTTGCCCCGGTATGGTTAATCCCCGGTACGTACGAATTTCTGATGCATGGGCACTGGTGCCAGACCAGTTCAGGTGCTGGATATCCAGAAGAAACGCAGATCAGGGTGCTGATGAACTTTCTCACACGCGTAACTGGTTTTTCTGCCAAGAACAAACCAGTAAAGGTACAGTCGGATGTACAGGATAAGCTACCAGTAACACTAATGTTAAATGCCCGCCCAAGGGAAACAGTCTTTCAGTGCACTGTGCACTTGAACATGAATGTGATGCCAATAAATCACTCTGGAGCCTTGAGTCTAGTTTGGTAGTTAGCTTGCTAACTAAGCTGTGTGTGTTATAGCTGAGCTAGGGGCTTTTGAAGCAATATGGCTGCCATAATGTTATTGACTCCATTCTAAAGATGTCCTTCGATGAAAGAGGGCAGAATTTGCATCAGTTGAATATCAAGAGTCACAGGCACATAGTGCTCAACCAGTTGGCTGGATCCAAATCCTGGCCTGGGTTTTTACTGGACCTGAACTATTCCTGCGTATCATTATCGCCCTGGACTGAAAGAACCTTGGGAATGGTGCGGATCCCTAATGAAGCCTGCGATGGGTAGCGGGGGCAGACTTACGGTAGACCTTAATGGTGAAGGTGAGCGACTGGGTGACGCGGGAGTTCATGGCATAGAGGCGGTACTGGCCTTGCTCGGCCGCAGTCATTCTCCGCAGCACTAAAGCTTCCTCTGACCTGCAACGATGACATGAATCTCTAGGGGGCGATACTGTGTCCCAAGGTGAAGGGAACAACAAAGGTTTCTTTTTCATTATTTTAAACTACATGCAAATTATTTCCCATATTTCTTTCTAGGGAAGTTTATTTTTGGTATCACACAGAAAAAAATCCAGATTTCCTCTTTAAAACTCGTTAAAAAAAATACTCCCAGAACTAAAAAAAGCCATGTGACCCAGTTTGGATGGATGAAAATAAATTAATTTCCATTAAGAAGGCTACCTGGTCATATTCTGCTGCTCGCAGGAGATGTTGCGAGGCCCCGGCGCGATCCAGAAGCACCTCTCTGTGGGGGGGTATGCATGGATTGCCACTCTCAATTTCACGTCCTCCCCCTCGGTCACCGTCAGCGCCGTGCCATTCAGAGTTTGCTCTGGACGCAGGACGGAGGCCAGCCGGACGTACGGCTTTTCTGTAGCGGGAATCGGAGACAAACCGCGGTCTTTACGTTAGGCGCGCTTTAACCCGCTTATATCAGTTACCACACACTGTGCCGGCAACTGGGGAAGCAGTGGCCCTTCTCCGGCAAAGACCCCGGCGGGAGAAGAAGCTCCTCTGCCCGTGCTGCCGAAAAGGAGGACGGGGGACCGCGGGGATGCCGCTGCCGGGACGCCAGTGACAGGGCCGCCAGCGGACGAGCAGGGGACCGCGGAGCGAGGGACGCCTCCATCTAGAAATCCCCGGCCCCGTGCAGCGTGCCCTGATTTCGCAAGCGGCGGTGGCTGTAGGTCCAGCAGGACTGGGAGTGGCTGTGAGAGGAACCGGCCAGCTGGGTGTGTGAACGCAATGGCCATAAACATCTGGCTGAGGCGACAGAGACAGCACTGCCCGGCCCCAGGGAAGCACGTCGCACTTTGGAGGCCCTGTCGGCCGAGGAGCATGGCAAGCTGGCGAGCCACGAGCAGTGAGCGACAAGAGCGGGGCAAGCGGGACAGGTAGTGGCTGGGGCAGAAGACGGAGGAGGGGCGGAGCTCTACGGAAAAGCCGCATGAGCAGGGTGACCAGTGGCAGAGCGAGCTGGTAGCCGAGGCTGTGGAGGCTGTGTGACCCGACCGCGAGGGGGGCGTACCGCACTCTCTAAGAGCACCGTTTTTGACAGAATTATGACAGCGTCCAAACTTTCTCTGAGTACTTAATATATTAAGAGAGAAATAAGTCAATATTGAGCCGGTATCTACTCACCTACAACCTGAAGGAAAGCAGTGGACTGAGCCGTCCCAACTTTGTTGTTGGCTCTACAGGTGAAGTTCCCTGTGTCAGACATGGATACTGCTGCAATGTTCAAGACTGCATTGACTCTTGTTCCTTCATTTTCCGTGACCATTTCACACGTTTCCTTTGCCTGAAAATATCACAACATTATGCCCAGATGAGCATCTATGAGACATAAGAAGCTGTGGATTAGTGACCACAGGAGTTAAGATTAGACATTATATAGCTTTATATAGCATTATATAAGCTAGACATGTCAGTTTGGGTTTGCGATCCAGGGGCACTCACAGTTTTGAAGCTGTGATCCCATCTGACAATGTACCAGGAGTCCGGATTGCGCGTTTCGCATGTAATCTGCAGACTTTCTCCAACGATGCGCACATTGTGATGCGGCGTCCCCAGGGATACGCTTGGCGGGGCTCGTATCACTAGAAGAAATATGCACGTTTCACTAGGGTACACTGTCTGTGGCGAAGGTTTGGTCGCACATTCTGGGACACAGATGAACAGCAAACTGTCGCTCACTTGGAAATACTTCAATCGAGAATGTCCTGGAGAAGCCCTCGATTCCGCCGAGCTGCGCGACGCAGACGTAGTCCGCCCTGTGGCTGGGGAGAAGTTTCTGGATCTCGATGCCTCTGCTGGGGTCAGCGATGTAGATCATGCCTGGGGGGGCGGAACTGCCGTTCTGCATACGGAGCGAGAAGCCAGTAGCTCTGGGGGCCTTCAGCGGGCACTCCAAAAGACAGCTCTCCCCCTCCGTCTTGTCCAATCTCACTGGATCGCCCGGGTCAAAAAGACGGTTTGGATCTACAAAGACAGGAAGGGGCTATTAGTTATACTCTTACATTAACGATTTCTCTCAAATAGCCACATCTTCGTGTCATTTACGATGAATTTACAATGAAATCCATGATTTAATGTCATCATTTTAAAAGAATAATTGAATTAGTAAAGACGGACAGCATTTTATGTAAACTGAGCACACGTAGGCCGGATATAGTTACGTTAACACTACGCAGAGCGAATGTCTCGGTGAAATTAAATGTGCGGCGTAAGCAAAATGGTGGACGCCATTTTGCAATGGAGAGGGTATTTTTATATCTCAGTCGAAACTGCGGAATCAGATGAAAAGGAGATGAACCGCATGACCCCGATCTTCTGGCCGGAAACATATAGCAGTGTGCGGAAGCAGTCGGGCGAGACCCTGAAAGGACCGGCATGGCATCGCCACTCTACGGAACAGAACCAGTGCGTCTGGCTAGCGGTAGCCTGGCTAAATGTTTAATAACAATGTAGGTCTGTTTCAATATTAATGATGCTATATTCATATTTGACATCTGCAAGTGTTATTGGGATATCCCAAGTTATACCTTGGGATTTATAGTATATAATACTATCATAATATATTAAATATTGCCTTTAATGCATAAGAAAACTCCATATTTGTTCATATTCATTTGCTTTATTTTTATTACTTTCAGAAAACTGTGATAACAGTTAAATTTTATAGAGTTAACATATGGGAATTATATAAGGAATGCAAGGAATGTTAGCTGCCAGGAATATAATTTTAGTTATATAAGACAGGGGTGAAGTAATTCAAGCAGTCAGAAAACAATCACGACAAGATTACCGATAATGTATATATTTTTTTTGTTTTTTTGTTTTTGCATCAACAGCCAACGTGCCAGAAGATTACTCTGTGCAGCGTTTAACGTTATTCGGAAAGACAGGTTTAACATCTAAATGGCGCGTCCTGTATCTGGGGGGCAGCTTGTCTCAGGCCGCGGGCCGGGCTTGTTTTTCAGCCGGCGGCCGCTTGCTCAAGTCTTGCAGCTGGGTCGCGATCCGCGACACCTGCTGCAGCAGGGCCTGGTGGTTCTCCAGCAGGAGGCTCTGGTGCCGGGCCAGGTTCTGAAGGTTCATCAGCTGCTGGCCACCCTGGTCCTTCATGGCGCGCAGGATCTTGATGACCTCGGCCTGGCCGCTGGTGGACTCCCGCTGCCCTACGATCAGCTCGGAGAGCTTGTCCACCAGGGCGTCCGTACTGCAGCACGTGTGGGGCACGTTCACCAAAGGCTGTGGCTCGTCTTTCGAGTCGCCGACTTGGGCGTCGGGAAGGTCTGACGGCTGCTCTGGTGCAACCAGGTCCGCTCCCTGGACCTTATCCTTAGCTAGAAAGGGTGCAAACACACAGTTACTCTGCAATCAGTCCAGCACACTCTCCTCACTCTCTACAAAGCAACGTAGAGCAAATATTCCTTGTATTCATTAGTCGTTTATGTATTATCATGCAGCCAAGTTTCCCAACAGTTACTACAGTTACTCTCCATCGCTAAACACTGAATGCGATTGTTTAAAAGGTCTTT
>JAODKK010000047.1:2168752-2187083 GCA_026774405.1 Petrocephalus microphthalmus | reverse complement strand
AGACAGAGTGGAGGACCAAACACGTGATCAAATAGAAGTGAAGACCTCGCTTTAAGGGCTATAAATCCCCGAAGGAGCTAGCGACTCCCCGCAAAGGCTGTGACAGTTATAAATTCACTTAAACTCACATAACGGAGCAGGACATAGACAGGTGTGACACTAATGCATTTTATTGCTCCCCTTAAGTCTCGCACAGGCCCCCACCCACCCCGGCCTGACTCCCACTCTCGTCAATTACCCCCGAGTAACTCCTCCCCTATGTCCTTTCATCTCGACATGTCAGAACACAGTCACTTCATCTCGAAAGAAAAGGGGCAGAAAATGCCCATAAATTAATAATGCAGCTGATCACGTCCGCGGTGCTGAGTGGCTGCATTATTTAACACGTGAGAATCTATGAAAAGCCCTCCTCAGACCTTTAATCAGAAAATGACATACCCTGAGCTGTCCCCCAGTGTCAGAAGTGGCTAAAAACAGCCACCTCCACTGCAAGGAGGAGGTAGAACATCGACATCTCTAATTAGTAACTAATATACAGCTAGAACCCACTCTATATATATGTTTTTTTAATCTGCCCTTTTAAATCCTGGTTTAATCCTGGTTCTGCTGGCAGAAGGCTGCACTGAGCAGCAGGCTGCTTCCGGGCTCAACGTTTCTAAGACAGCAGTAGACAAGAACAAGGTGAAGCAGGAGACACTGGGAACGAGCAGAGACCTGCCAGGCAGAGGGGGGAAGCGACTTTCTAATGCCAGAGATGACCGTCAACTTATCCAGCAGTGCCTCATAAATTGGAGGATGACCTCAAGTGACCTTCAACAGGAATGGGCGCACAGTTATGTGCACAGCTAGGTGCACAGCTAGGACAGCTCATAGAAGCAGGTCTGAAGTCCCATGAAGCACGGAAGAAGCCCTTCATTAATGAAAAGAGCCAGGCTGGAGTTTGCAAAAAAATTAATTTTTCACACAGACTCATACCCATAACCTGAGAAATGAGTGAAACTGAAAATGTTGCTGTGGTTTCTGAATTTTTTCCAGAGCTGAATTTATCATACAGAATATATGTGGCTGGCTGGTGAAGTCACAGATTTCCACGCCACTGCTTTCCAGGCTCAGCACTGAGGATATCCGTCACAAACTCACCGATGTTGGGGTGTTTCAGCAGTCTGCAGATCCTGGCCTCTCGATCCAGCTTCTGGTGATCTGTAAGCAAATAGACACGTTTCACTCATAGAAATAAGGTTAACAAACATCTGGGAGTCTCCCGCAAATTGACAGCAGCTCCTGGACCCCCGCAAAAGACGGGCAATGTCCCGGAAATCTGCCGTTCCGTTTAAAATTGCCTGCCTGCCTGCCCTCACCACAGTTGGCAATATACACGTACGGTGTCAGGCCTGTGGCTGTGACGTCTTTGCGCAATGCATTGTGGGCATTACTTGTTACCTCCCAGATGCCCCTCATCTGCCTCCCTGAAGTCAATATCCCTAAGGTGGGATGTCTGGCCTAAGCTATCAATATTGTTAATTCCTATCACGACATATCTAGTCGGGCTGAAAATCAACTCATTCACATTCAACATTCAGGCTACATTTATTTAGCAGATGCTAGTCTCCAAAGCTACGTAGAGTTGACAAAGCAGGGTCAGCCAGGCCCTACAGCGACGGGGGGTTAATGTCCTTGCTCAAGGGCAAATCGCTCAGCCGACAACAAGACCTACTCAAGTCAGCAGTTGCTTATCCTACAATAAACACAGCCAGTTAGCCAGCTCTCTCGCAGGGTAGCTCTAAGATTAAATTAATGAGAGCGAATCCCCATCTGGTCTTCAAAACCAGCCATTCTGGGTTAATCACTGCAAGCGTATTGTAAAAGAAAGCAAAACGAAAGCGTCAACATTGCTTTGTCAGGCAGCGCTTTTATTCCGACGCACGATGCTTGGGTCTGTCTTTTTCGAGACTTCAAGGGGGTCACATGATGCAATACCTACAGTCATGGTGGTATTTCAGCGAGCATTATAACGTTGTTATAATACCAACCTAGTTACCTAAGATGGGAGAAAGTTGCTCGCCTACGTATTTATGGAAACTTTCACCAAGTAGCCAGGAGGCATGGCAAATCTTAACGTAGATCTCATATTTGAGTTTCTGGGCATAAGTTCAAGGTTTTCCGCCCTGCAAGCTGGAAGAAATCTCTTCTACTTAGACAGCAGCAATTATGCCCGTGTGTCGCAATAGAAGGAGAATGAAATACGTATATATTTATGTATTTGTTTATTTATTGATTTTTTTTAATGGAGGGAATGATCAGGTCTGGTAGGTCACGGCTGTTTAGGAAAGAGGAGAGCGTGTTAGTTTAGCGCAGGTGCTTATCTGCATTTCACCAGACGTACCACTGCTGTTAGATTTCAGCAGATGATCCAAACTGTAACATCCGACTGTATTAAGGCTTTCATTTATACGGCAGTTTGTAAGGTATCATACATTAATCAACAAAAAATTTCCATGTGCATTTGTTAATTGGCTAAGAAGTAAAAATATTGGAATATTATTGGGGAACATGGATGCACATTTTCTGATATAAGGTAAATGTGTTTAGCAAACCTGGATTTGGCCCATGGTGGCTCACTGAAGATCTTTATCGCTTCTGCAAAATATCTGAAGATGCCCTCTTGAACTCAGTTATAAAGCTGTATTGCTAACTAAAAGTATGCCTGCAATTCTGAATCTCAGTAAACTGCAATAATACAGAATATGTGTAATACTTCATTTTCATATTATAAAATAAGCCATTTTAATATCATATCTGTGTTATTTTCCCCCCTCATTGCACTGCACTGGCAAGAGTAATATTTAGACATAGCTATTTTGTGGAAACTGCGTTGCTAGGCAACTCTGCAGAATATACCAGGCATAGCAGAAGCAGAACAAACATACCAAGAAAAAATTATCTAACCTCTCTAAATTTTTTGTCTACAAATAAAAAGCATACTTGAAATGCATTATACAGTATGTGCAGAATAAGAGAAATTCCTGGTATGATAATATATAAATATACTATTATAGCTGGGAAATTAATGACTGTGTGTGCCTTCTTTAATTCTCTTGTCTAAGAGGCAAATTCTTGCACATAAAGAAAATCATCCATCCATCCATCCATCTGTCCATCTGTTCATCAGTTTGCAGGTACTGCAATTGCAGTTTCGATGCTCCCGAGCTCATTCCAGACAGAGCACACTCTGGAGATTGAATGTCCACCCATTTTTCAGTTTATACAGACAAACCCATGTGTTTAAGCCAGCTTAACGTCATTCGACATCAGCGGAAACCACACAAGATAGTTTACAGATGACAACTTTGCGACAGACGTCTTCACACTTGAGCGTCACTTTTGTTGCTGTTTTGTCAGCCGGTCTTGTGCATAATCATGCCAACAAAGCGATGGGTGCAGTCCGGGTGACAGCGGACCCACGTTAAAGGGCCCAAGCGCGAAGTCAGTCACGCCTCGCCGCCCCGTGTGCAGACAGCAATTCACCCCAGACCATACTGCCGCTCGGTAGGGCGGAACCCCAGCGGCACTGTGGGAAAACATTGCGTTGGCAGAGACGGCGCCATCTGCAGGTTGGACGATAGGCCAATTGTTTGGCGTCCCATGGTGTCAAATGGAGCACCATGATGACACAAGAATCCCCCGTCCATTCAGGGGGCCTGGGTTCACCCCAGTTCCCGGGGGCTTATGCCCAAATTATTACTCATTCATTGTGTGTGCATTACAGTATGTAGTACTGGCCATCGCTTCGCTCTATACTGCGGCGATAGTGCAAATTCAGGCCAAAGGTTTCATGGAAAATATTGCAAGCACAGGAAGATTGACATTACATAGATAGAAATTAGATATTACATATTGTTAGGTATCCCGAAATTGTTAGTATTTGGTACTTAGTGTTTATTGTACTGTAACATTGCACTGCAGTCATTTTATGTTTTTAATGAAGGGCTGTGTTTACGTGTGATTCATTGCAATAGTCAGTTTCAGTGGTTTGGCAACTTCTTGAAATAAAACATCTTTATCGGTATTGATAGGTCATCCTGCAGCCCTGAACTGCATATGCAGTTGGAAGATAGACTGCTGGATTAATAACTAATAATTAATAAGTAATGTTTATCGATAATCTTCAAACTTTATTTCCAACCAGTCTAAACCCCCCCCCCGCCCCACACACACACAAACACACTCGCACTCACATATGTTTGCGATATTCCATTATCACCTTGGAAAATGGCTGGATAGATGTTTGGATGGATGGATCTTTGTAACGTTGTGTTTACCTATGTAGACAATAAAACCAAGCAGTTTTCTCTTAGCCCTGCGACAGGCCAGAGAAAGCTTTTAAGGCTGTCCTGTCAGAGATATGGAGATATGGAGGTGGACAGTATTCATCAGACCTCAGAAGCTGTGGGAGGACCGGTGAAAGACCCCAGCAATGAAACAGCAGTACTCTAAAACAAGATATTATTAAGTATTCACCCATTCATGGCTGCTTGCCAGGTCCTAATGGAATATGTTTTAAGTCAGGCATTCACAAAGGAAGCCTTTCCACAAAAATGTACATGGGGTAAACGGAATTGTACTGTGCTTTCCGTTTTCTGCATTACTGCTGGGAATCTGGCTATCACAGCCATAGTAACTGGGCCCTTGCGGAGTCCGGTTTTGGTCTGAGCCAGAATCCTCCTGTCCTCAGGATAAAGAACCATACACACAGCATTGTGGCCATGGCGATCTCTCTCTCGCTCACTCCCCCCGTCTCTCTCCCGCCCTCTCTGGGGGGGGGGGGGGGCGGGGCCATCCGCGTGGGTGATTGACATGGCGTCAAACATCCGGTGACAAGCGTGTACCAATGGGGGTTCCCGAGCACGGCCGTGTGTTCCCAGAGAATACCCCCCTCCGCTGCACAGAGACTCATGAAAACAGAGACGGGCGGTTAGGGGGGGTGTGGGGGGTGCGTGGGAGTCACTAAAGGAAGGAGAAAAGCTGGCTTCACGCTCAGAGATGTGGAAAGCTGTTTTGCACAGCGCACTTCACACAGATAATGGTGTGTGTGTGTGTGTCCCCCACCCCCCGGAAAGAAAGTGGTAAAAGCCACTTAAATCCATTTTGCGGGAAGTCGGGTGATGATATTTGTTTGCTCAGACTGTAGATGCTTCTGCCTTTGGCCACATTATGCCCACGATAGCTGGCTGCGGCTCGTTTTTCCTTCTCGGCAGAGAGCTGACATTTGCAACAATCTCCTTGCACGTTTATAAATGTCTGCAGATCCGCTGTGGCATTTCTGATTAGCCTCATCAATCTAAGGGAAGTTCCTTCAACTCTCCACTTCCTGTGTATGCAAAGGGGGTGAGCGAATGGCCTAATACCATCTCAGGTCGTGCTTTCCAATACTTTGGCTGCTGCTTTTTATTAATCAGCAACAAAACCGTACGAAAGGTTTCAGGCCTTTCATTACCCTACATGACTATTTCTCAACCCAGTCCCTGAGAATCGCCAGACAGTGCACATTTTTGCTCCCTCCCAGCTTCCAGTACACCTGTACCTGATATTCAGTCTTCTCGATTGGCCAGGAGCTGGGAGGGAGCTAAAGTGTGGACTGTCTGAGGTCCCCATGGATTGGATAGAAAAAACATTGTCCTGCGTGGATGGCTGATCTGGGGGATTTAAATTTATAAATTTAGTTTGCTGAAAACTCCACATGTCTTTTGGAGAGGGATTAGCTGAATCACTCGCGCGATCATAGCGTGAAGTGTGAAATGTAAATCCCAGCAACACAATGCCGACCACAAGCACAGCGTGCCACAGACATGCTAATATTGTAGCATACAAAGACATTAAAATGTCCTGGTTGCAAATACAGACTGCAAATTTGATGGAATCTACCTCCACATCCAAAGGTGAGCCAATAAGCCAACACCATAATCTGTATTCTCTGTCCAATCATGGCAGTGCCACACCCATCTCCCTCCGTCCCCGCCCACCCACAATGGCTCCCTTATAAATTCTGCTTTCCGTGCAGCACGGCACCTGTCTACGCGCATTAAATACGTGAACTTCAGAGTAATGCGTGCCCCATGTTGGATGGTTGCATTCTCTTATGCACTGCAGACCACATACTCACCTACTGCACACATGTCAAATTTATCAACGGGCCCTGAATTCCACCAGTCAAGCCATGTGGTTCCCCTTAAATATATTTCATTGGCTTTGATTACAATACTTTACTCATTAACTTAAATTTTGTCCAGCTAATATGGTTATAGAAAACTTCTTAGCAAATACAGATCCGATGATTTGATGCCAGTGACAGGCGTGTGACACAGCACTAGGTATGTCTGGGTCAGATGCAATGCATTGTACTTCATGGCGACGCTGTAAGTCGAAAGCCGCAAGGCGTTTCCATGCACAGAACTGCCGCTCACTGGATGTTGTTTTTGTGTTTATTTTGCACCCTTCTGAGTAAACTCTAGAGACGACTGTCTGAGAAAATCTCTGCAGATTAGCAGGTGCAAAAATAGCTCGTCTGGCACCAAGTCATGATGCGGTCAAAATCAGAGACCACATTTTTTTTCTCCATTCCAGTGTTCGATGGGAACATTAACCAAAGCCCCTGACCTGTATTTGCATGATGTTATACATTTAACTCTTCCTAATAAAGTGCTCAATAAGTGTATACATATTTTTTTCCCCCAGTCTCACATCTAATACGAAAATAACTTAAGCACGTCAGATAAGTTGTTATGAAAAAAAAAACATGCTCCTGTAATTCAATGAGTTTGGAAACAGCAATAAACAATAATGAAATATGCACATGTCTCACAGCTGGGACTTACTCCTTCATAAATATTCATGCCCTGAGTTATACAATTTGTCACAAGTGGGGCGAGAAGCCCACTCATAGTAGCTTGTTATTAAGCAGACGGGGCTAATTATCAGACAGAAGGGTTACTGAATTCTCCTACCTAGAGACTAGATTACTTTGAAAGGGATTCTAAAGATGGCAGGAAAGATATCAATTTTTTTTTTTCCAAAAGGATATGATTTCCCATACAAACAGCCTTCTTTCCAGTTCATGCATAGATCTTTTGTGTCAGGAGTGAATGATTGTTTTCTATTGAGTTATGCAGTGAAATACATGCATCCACATGAGTTAATCACTGATGTACTTAAAGACCATGACAGTGATGGACTATAGCTGAAGCTTGCCCAGGCAGTGCGAGTGATAGCGACTGATATCCCTCACTGCAGCTGACGAGTTCCCTTGAGCGCTAAGCTACTGAATATATATATAATATATACACATGTACTATATGGACAAAAGGACTATGACACCTGGCCATTATAGCCATGTGGTCGTATGGCCAAGCAGTCTAAGGTGCTGGATTAAGGATCCTGCTGCCAGAAATGGTGGTGGAGTAATGGTTATGGACGTGACTGTGTAATCGGCTGCTGACCATAAGCAAGGCTTTCCATACGATTTTGAAATGTCTGGGGATTTTTTGCATATTCATCCAGAAGAGCATTAGTGAGGTCGGGCACTGATGTTGGACGTGAAGGCCTGACTCGCAATCTCCATTCGAGTTCATCCCAGAGGTGTTCGATGGGGTTGAGGTCAGGGCTGTGTGCAGGCCAGTCAAGTTCTTTTGCACCAAACTCAAACCCAACTATGTCATTATGGACCTAGCTTTGTGCACTGGGGCACAGTCATGCTGGAACAGAAAAGGGCCTTCCCCAAACAGTTAGAAGTGTAGGATTGGTGTAGGATTGTCCAAAATGAGTATGCATATGAGAGCATCAGTCTGTAAGCCATGTAAAGCTGTGCGTCACGCCTAGCAGTTCCACACACTGCTTATATCTTACTTCCAGTACAATTTAATCACGAAATTAACTAATTATGGGCTGGGCGATGACTTGATTAAGTTAATGAGATTGGCTGCCAATGGGATGGATGTAGAACAGCTTTGGCCTGTTTAGCTCACAGCTAAACACCCACTTAACATAAGTGTCGGTTCAAACTGCACACCATTTCTCATTATGGCTTTCCTTTTTATTTGTCTGTGCGTTAATTATCTTCGCCTCATCTGTAAAAACAAATTCTGCCATAAACAAAAGTCGATTCGACAGGAGCCACAGCTGACGGGGTGACAGAAGCAGGGCGTCCACATTGGGCCACGTTTGGCCACAGATTTGCTGACTATACTGATTATGTTTCCACAGACACGTACCATCAAAGGGAGACACACATATCTCCGTTGCGGTGCTTGTGCCCGGACGCCCACACGCTGGCACAGTGGATGATGCACTCGTCTCCCGCTACGCTCGCCATCCACAATCTGATCTTTGTTTCCTTACATGACTCAAGCTTAAGTGCTATTCAGGTTGTGCCTCAGCCCCGCAGACTAAAAAAAAAAAAAAGAAAAATGTGAAACATTTTGTTCCCTGCTGTATTCTGCAACTCAAAAGCAGCTTGATCTCCTTGGTGAAACTGTACCGGTGCTCGGACCAGGTTATGTTGTCTCTATTGCTTTTAACCGGATTCAGAGGGCGATGTAACGAAAGTGATACCTTATTTCACTATTGACACGAGTACAGCAGAATCCTCTCATTTTCACACATCCTGTGCTTCTCTCCTTCGAGGTGCACGCCAGTGAGGACAGACGTTCGGGGTCAGAGAGCAGGTTATGGCCATTTACCCAGCACCCCGGGGGCATTTTTCAGGGGATCGAGGGCCAATCGCAGGTACAAATGACTAACCTTCTGCTTCACACATGAGGCATTGTCATTGCAAACAGCCTGGTCTATACAGCCACATCTATATGGCTGTGTCTGTGTGTGTATATCTGAGCGACAATGCCTCCATATGAGTCTTTTGGGGTCGCTACAAAGGTCACACTCAACTGAAAATCCGACTCGGTTAACATTCCTGATACCCAATCACCTCTTTTTCCTGACTCGTGACATCGCGTGGCACGGCGATCCCTCTCCCCTGAGCACGTGAATCAATTCCCCGTCATTCGTCTCCACTCATTTAATTTTAGGCAATGTGACTGATACAAGACAAATCGCATTACGTCTCTGATTGGCTAAAACACAGCTTAAGCAACGCGGCGGTGCATTATGCCGATTGCTGTTTATGGATGCGGCTTTTCTCCCGAACACAAGCAATCGCTGCTGTAACGTGCGGAACACATCACTGACTTGTAGCCACCCCATTAAAATCTCATTTATGCTTTGAGAAAAAGATGGATGGATGGATGGAAAAATAAAAAAAAACTTCACTCTGGGCAGCACTGATCAACACTTTTCTTTGCAGAGTATAGCCGAAGACGTCTCATCCAGCTTTCTGTGGGGGGTTGGTGTCGTCTGAGGTCTTATCAATTCCTTCACACACATCTCTGCCTGTCTGCCCGGCAGCCCTAGCTAATCCCTGCATAAAACACGTAATGATAGCAAATTCCTCTAAGGCTTGCGCACTTATATAAGGAAATGGACTCATAACCAGGTCATAGATTTAAAAGAGAAAAAAAAAAAAGCCAGGCTGATTTGCCATCTTGCTAGCATTTATTTTGCATCATGCCCGCCAAGAAGACAGACACGGTGTGCCTGGATCCCATCCCAGGAAGCACGGAGCGTGACGCAGGGATCACCCCCGACGGGATGCCCGGGCCGTGGCGGGTCACGCTCACACAAGCTTTGGACAGTTTAAAGACTGCTCCGCCAAACCCCACACACCGCGAAAGCCCCGTGCGATACAAAAACCCTGCACGCCACCAAACCCCCACACCACAAAATCCCCGCTTGCTGTGAAACCCCCGACGCCATGATATTCCCCGCATGCCACAAACCCCCAATCGCCACGAAAGCAGCAGTAACCACCGAAGCGCATCAGGAGACGGCTCGCCAACACGCTATTCACTTATCTAATTTAGTAGTGTGCACAAACTTAACATTGCCCAGTGCAGAAAAGAATGCTGATTGGTTCTTTTCCTTCGGGAAATGCTTATCAATAAGGGTACCCCTTATTACTACAAAGAAGATAAAGTGCCATTTGCCTCGTTTACATGTTGCTTTGGACAAAAGCTTCTGCTAAATGAAGGAAATGAAGATGTAATATCAGATACATGCTGACCCCATAGCAGAGATTTAATGTCCAGTTAACAAGCAGTGTGAAATGTCTGACCGGCTGCCATCCAGGAAGAATTCATCATGAAAAGGTTTTTCTTCGAAGAAGGCACAGGGGAGAAGCTATAGAGGAATTCAGAGGGAAGAGTATTTCAAAGAGTATTTATTGAATCCTTTGCAATGAATAGAAAAGGATATTACACAAGAAAAAACCACTTGGGGGCGGGGAAGCCGGCCCTCTTCCCGGTGACAGACTGGGTCCTACAGCTGATATAAAGGTTCCAATCAAAGTTCTCATTGGCTGATTTTGACAGCAATGTATTTAGCAGGACCAGTAAGCAGCCCCACTGACCAGCCCAGTAACTTCTGAACCAGACCAGTAACTATCCTCTGTGCTATAAGTGGCTTCGGAGCCCTGCCAGCAAACTCAAAGTCGTTGTTCGGTGACAATAACGTCACGAAGGCAAGGACAACTAGCTACCCGCTGTCGTCGAGCATCACCACATTTCCATCGTCAAGGATCTCTTTATTTCACTCTGGCTCGTGAAGCTCGCGAAGTGCAAGAACATTACGCGTGATCATTTGTAGATCTATTTAATTCCCATGGTCCTGGTTCAAATAAAGGAAAAAAAAGTTTCCAGCACTAGACAACAATGAGATACAGTGAACACTTATCGATGGGCATCAAACAGGACACAGTGTGCCTAGCAACAGTGTGTAGGAGGTGTGAACTGCTAATCATTTGGAATACCTTTGAGCCGTTTCACATTTTAGTTCCACCCCCTCTATGACCAAACAGTTCTGAAAATCTCCATATACTGCACCTAAAAAATACAACTATAAAAATATAATTTTACAATTTTTATTGTTTTAATACTTAATCTTTTACATAGCTAGACATTTTCACAAGATATTATTTTGCGAAGCTGATGCTGATGCTGCTTGATGCTGCTTGAATGTTGTTGTGTTTTGCTATTTATTGCTGCGTTGACCTTTCTTCACTGGCCTTTCTGTCAATTATTTCTGAAAATTCCATCCATGAAACCATTTTCTGTACCTGCTTCTCCTATCATTTTTGAAAATTCGCTGTTTCTTTTTTTTTTTTTTTTCAAATCATAAACTGGAATGGATGCTGCTTCAGTCAATGACCAATTCATGATATTTTGAAACACTTCAGAACATTCTATCAATTATGACAATGAATATGCATGAAAATGACAGAGCTGCTTGTAAGGACTTTAAAACAACGCGCCAGGGGAATAATATCTCATTGATCCTGAAATGTGCCCTGAGATGGAAATTGGGAGAGATTCATGAAGTTTTCCAAAATGACCTTTGGGGACTTTTTAAATATATTACAACGCTTTTCCCATGGCAGAAACCAGACATAAAGAGATCACACTCTGGACAGGAGTAGAACGCTCTGAAAAGATTCTTTAAGGAAGTGCGGCTTCCTGCTCGAGGTCATTAAAGGATGCAGAGAAAGAGTTCCTGCAGACGTCAGACTGAACATGCCGGTGCACTGGGCGACTACCTTGGAGAATATTACCTTGACAGGTCTTGCTTTCTTACTCGCTTGACTGGCAGTGCAACGCGGCAAACCTTAGCAACAAGGGCTTCTCAAGCCAATAGAAAATAAGTTGATACTTTTATATGTTATGGCATAGTTTGGGGCTGAGTTAGGCCATCTACCAAGTGAGGCAACATTTGAGGGACATGGGGGAGGGACTCTATTGGCTGGAGGAACCTGATTTGATGAGCAGTGACAGATAGGGTTCTTGTCCAATCTGCATGAGCCCTACCTCATGTTTTGCTTAGTGGTGAAGTAATATGTGACATGATGACAGGTGGTTTATGAAGAGTAAGGGAAACCTACCCCTGGCAGAGAGCTTCTTGGTGTTGATGATCTTGGCGGCATACTCCTGTCCAGACAGCACTTTTAGGCATCTGCGCACCACAGAGAAGGCTCCCCTGGAAGAGTGGAGAACAGGTTTCATCCAAGATGAAAAAGTGGCCCACATGTTTCGGAAGTTTTCTTTATTTTAGGACCTTTTGGTGTTCTGTATTCATATCTTATTTCCGAGGTAGCCCCACCATCTCCTTGGTTGAGTTTAGTTGACAGGTAATCATGTCAGTCTATATTTAAGTTGTAAATTATACCACCATCTTTAAATAGTAGCCAAATAGATATGTATGTCAAAATCTTGCCAGCTTGTTGTCAATATCAGGTGTCACATTGCAAGGCTGATCTCTATGTCCACCATTCTTATCTGTGTGGTGATTAATGGTCCAACTCCATCTGAATTTGTCAGACAAGATTAATTCAATCCTACATATTTTCCACAAGAAAACTGTTTAATACAGGTGAAGGGTAAAATTTAAACTTTAGGAATTGTGTATATGACATACCTGTAAATGACCAAACAATGTTATTTTAAAGAATCGATCAAATGCTTTGTTTTTTTGGAAATAAGAATTCTGGGGATCTATTAACATCGAGCTCCAAGCCTCAAAATGAAAGTAAAAAACTTTAAGTCGGATGTTACTCATTGGAGGAAAATATAGACTGTGGTTTAGTTAGTAAACATTTGAAGTGCCTGATTCCCACATTACAACGGGCTCCTCTATAAACCTCAAAAATAAAAAAAACCCCACTGGCTTCTTTTGCTTACGCTGTGAAAACTTCTGCATTTTATTTCTGTTTCATGCATTCAGACGGTGACCACAGAGACCTGACTTTGGATCTGACTGGTGCCGCTGCCTGGGGGGGAAGCCCTCAGCCCCATCCATAAGAAGGTGAGGTTGTTATCCTCTCGGTTGGGGAGGATGTGGGGTTTGGGGGTTGATGTGTCTAAGTAAGCTCCGGAGACAACACATCAAATGATTTCTGATTCTGCATGGGAAAATGCTATGGTGTTAGATTCAGTATAACTGGCTGGTTTTCAAGGGCAATGGCACATTGTTATTCCTGTGCGTTTAGCTTTGGCTTTCCGTGTCCATGTTGTGCTTGCATAATTGTTATAGCAGTTGCTTCCCTGTGTTGATTGCAGCTGGTCATTAAGTATTCTTGTATTCTTTGTGGGAGGTTGTTATCCACATGTATGATAACAAATACAATTTTACTCCACTCTGTGAAGACCAGAGTGTTATTAATATTCACTATGAGTCATGGCCAGTCCTATGTACATTTCGTACCTATTACTTATGGTAATGTAGCTATGATTTAGGCTTATATTGGAATTCTAGTGGTTTTTATTCATGATATGTATTCATGGTTCTCTACTATGAGTTCAAATAGCTATGTTAGCTCAAGCTATGTTGGTTCTTTTTGACTACCAGGAAGTGTACTGAGTATAGCAAGAGGACCTTCACAAGAGGGCCTTTTAATGTTCAATTGCATTCCCTTTGGTCTGTGCAATGCGCCCTACATGATCACTCTCCCCCCCATCTACTGTGTCCCTTAGCAGGTGTGCTTCCTCACAAGCCCAGCAAGCTACATAAGGGTTAAACATTTATGCTTTACTGTGCTAGTGCACAAATGACCACAGCCAGTGCTGGAGAGTGTCAGGTTTGGCTTCTTGTCGTTTATAGAAGGCGAGTATATTATCTCCTGTGCCTCGTTCTAGATATTACTGTGTGGTCGTCATTCAATCGCTGCATCGCGATGTGACTTTGACGTTGATTTTTGCATTTGCCAAGCATTCATAAAAAGAATGCAGGCAAAATTACTTTACCAGGTAACACCGACATCGCCAAGTACTCCAAATACGATTAATCGGCAAATATTTATTTATCGTAATGGCTCCAACTTAACTTCAGATAGTGAGCAATGCAATGGATTATGATGGTGATGATGATGGCACTGAGGGTGATGAAGATTCACTCTGTCTATCTACAACAACCTGTACTGAACTGAAGGAGGGGGACTCAGCTAGGCTTTCACAGAACTAGGAATAATGATACATACGTATGTTACAGAATCTCTTTTGTTAAGTATATAAATTGTCATTTGTGTGGTTTTGTAAATGCAGGATCCAGCTGTACCCCGGGTCCAGCTTAGCTCAGCAATTGGATTATGAGGTGGCACAGCATCCATGCACCGAATCGCCGTCCCTGAATGGAATTATGTAAGGAGTTCTCCGGGTTTCGGCAACACGGGGGAGAGAGGGGGGAGAAGCTCTGGGTTCTATCAGCCTGCCAGGGTCAGAAGTATCTCTCGTCCTGGTACCACATCTCAGCCACATATTCCTGCCGGAGGAGATGCCTGTGAAGTGGCATTGCTGGTTTCCCCGCAGTAAAGCCCCTTCTCCCGCACAGCCTGAATGAATGCAGCCCACTCACTGCTCCCAAGGCTTTGACAACATGGCAACACGTGCAAACACACACACACACACATGCAACCGTCCCTCACATCATCCCCCGCACACACGCGCTCATGCATACACCAGCGGATTTCAAACTGCTCCGGAAAAATCCCATTCCATCCCAAAACAGACACGGACGAATGGAAAACAATAACTCGGCGTTCCAGAATGAAATCAGACTCGCCACCACGCCAGGTATTATTCGCAGTTACGTTTCTCTCCCTTCCCTGCCACAGCGGAGGCACGCTGCCATCACGTTCATATATTTACGGCGTATGCTCTAGTCGACGCGAGAGGCGGAAGCCTGCGTTCGGCTGAGATCGGGGAGCTTGCATACGTCGCATGCAGAACGAGACTCTTCCACGCTGCCAGACATTAAATATTTAAGTTCTCTCTCCTCGTTTTATTCCACCCCAGTGAATGAAATCCCCTGCGGCTTAAATCTCGGGTCAGTCAGCGAGCAGTGTCTGGCCAAGCCTGAGGAACATGCATGTTGTTTATTTGCCAACAAAGTGAAGCTCCTCCTTAGGGCAATGAGATGTTTTTAAAGGTGCCATCACATGTCCCTGTAACGGGGGGAGTGCGCGCGCCACGCCGATTCTCTATGAATCAATCTCTTTCACTTCTGTTTCTCTGTTCCCTGTCACCATTTACTACTTTTACTTTTATTTGGCTTTTGTCTAACATTTTAACTCCCAGATTGCCTGACAGGGAGCCATTTTTTTCCCCTTACCTGAAAAAGCCAACAGTTCCTCAAATCACAAAAGCATCCTATTCCCGGCCAACTTTCCCAAATGAATGTCACCAACTTTATCGTTCTTTATCTCCCACTCGGCACATGCAATGAATATTGGACTGGAGAATGATTCCAAGTTTGTACAAATAGACCACATTTCCAGCCAAAACATTAATGATCACGTTCCTGGTTCCAGGTATTTCGATGCAAAATGGATACAAAGAAAGTACGGATAGAATTGAACTTACTTGCCCAGTTCTTCGAAGAGCTGGAATTCCTCCGAGAATCGAGTACAGGTGATGGTGGCCATGCTGGATTTATGTAGAACTTGATCGATCCTTTTTATGATGCACTAACGATGTCAGTGTTCTAGGAAGCTGCCGGTGTGGTTTGGAAGCCTGCCTGTGCGACGAGCGGTTCTATCACTTTCCTGATCTGCAGAGTGGAACTGAGGAGAGCTCCTGGATGCCGGGTTTGCTCCAGCACTGCCCCTGCCTGTCTTTCTCATCCAATCCCAGCCAACATTGCTCATGAATACACAGCCCCGTTGTCATGGCAACTGCATCCTCTCCACTCTCCTAGCCAGGCTCCCAGACTGGCTCATATTCACAGATTCGAGAAGGAGTACACCTACGTGCACAAAACACACACACACACAAAGAGACTCAAATTGTGTGCATATATTTTCAATACATACACATTTAAGCGACAGTTTCCTGGGCAGCAGAAAACAACTAACAAACTGAATTTCCCTAATGACTATTAATTTATATTCAAGCTGTTGCCCTGGTGACATGAAAGAAACCAAAAATTCACCTTTAATGACAGGATAATGATGTAATATACATATTTATTGAATCTCAGCCACATATTCCTGCCGGAATATGTATACACATCAGCCCCATACATCCAGGGGCCATAAAAAGTTCCAAATCATGTGATACCAGCTTCTTCCAGTGCCATCTTAAGAGAACCAGAAAGTGATGGTTTCTTCTAATGATATGCTTGCCCAGGGCATCTGTAACATACTTAAAAAGACATTATGGCTTGAATAGTACCCAGAACTATATAAACAGAGTTTGTTGAAGCAGGAAACTCAACTTTTATTACATTTCTCAGTGTGAGAGGCTTCTCTTGACTTGTACGGCAGATGTATTTGTCATTTTGTATTTATTTGGCTCTATAGTCTCCTGAACATCAACAAGAATTCCATTGCACTGTGTACACATGACAATAAAAAAAATCTTCAACCTACATGCATCTACTTCTACCAGCTAGTTCTGTGCTCTATTTCTATGCTGCATTTCTACGCCCTGTTTGCTCATCTATGTGAGACCAATTGCTAACTCGTATGCCTCCAGACTTCACAGCAGAGTGGAAGTCTGCAAAATTCAGTTTTTAATTGAATAAACTAATTTATGATGACGCATGAATGGCAGGCCATGGGAGACCTTGCAGAGGGAGGTCCCGGGAATTTGCCCTGGCTTTCTTATGTCACGCTCTCCATCTCAATGATATTGCTGTACTCAATGGCTCTGGCAGTGGAGATTGTCCCATTAAGTGTCATCGCCACTCCCTCCCATTGTGCGCAAAACCCTACGTTCCCTTTTTACCTTGGAAACTGAAGTGCGAAAACCTCATTGTGGGTTGTTAATTATTTTATGTTCACTCTGCATCAGAATTTAATTCAGTGACCCAGAGGTCCTCCTAGATGTGACCTGAAGGTTAGATCAGATCCCCTGTGATCTGCGGCTGAGCCGAAGCTTCAATGGCTTATTGAGCTTTTCATCAATGCGTCACAATTGAGAAGAGGCATGCGTCATTTGGGAGAAAGCCGTGAGTCAATGCAGGAGAAGCTTTAAAACCGGCTTGTCTTTTGTCAAGGCATAAATATGCGTCTGAAAAAAAAACATTCAAAAAGACAAAAGGAGAAGCCTAAAAACTGAGACAATCTGAATCAGCATCTGAATCAGCAAGCTACAGGCCATTAAGCCTTAGAACTGGATACACGTTACACTTGGAACCATATTACAACTGGATGCACATTATAACCAGATCCTCCCCAACAGGAAGAAAGTGTGCAATAAAAATTGACAAATTATATTATTTCCTTTATATTTCATATAACTACATCGACAGCATCACGTTAAATTACTGTCGAATTTTGCTAAAAAATCCTGTAGTGATTCTGAAATTCATTTTTCCACGTGTTATGACAACGCAGTTCTACTTATTTTATTAAATAGGCAGTTGCTTTTATTCAAAATAACATATATTTTCAGGAAAGCAGGGTCACACAATCCTTGGAGCAATTTGGGATTTGGAGCCTTGCTCAAGGGCCCATTGGTGAAATCTCTCTGCCGACCCTGGAATTTCAATCGGTGACCTTCTGGTGCATTTTTTCTATAAATCTATATTTTGTCTAATCGTGGGGAACAGAGGTACCTGGAGGCACAGCAGCAGGGTCATGGCAGGATGGATCGTTTTGTAGGAGATCAATTCGGCTCTGAGCATAAACACATATTCCCACATTAGGGGAGCTTCACAATCGCCGATACACCTGAATGCCTTTGGAACTCTGCAGATCTGCCTACGCAGACACCAAGAGAATATGCGAGCCCCACAGAGACAGAGCCAAGGCCAGACTCATGCAGTGAAACCCAAGGCAGCTGGACTACCTGCCCGCCCATGCCTCTGCCCATCCTGTAAAAAAGCAGCGTGAAATGCCGTAAATAATCAATATACATCTGATTCAACTCAATATACATCTGATTCAACTCATCTGCGAATTCACACATCGCAAACCGCCTCGTCACCGTACCACGCGCGGCAGTCATTTCTGTCAACAATGACCATGAAAACGTTATTTAATATTCATTCAGTCTGCATCCGTCCATTAATTCCGCTTGTCTTTATTGTTCCAAGGAAGCACTGTGGTAAATAACCCCCCTCGGAGCTTTGGTGAGACGGTCCCAAATTGACGCACGTGTTAGGCCGTTTTTTTTTTTTTTGCTTTCAAAGAAAATTCCGAGATGCTGACCGTACCTGAAGCCGCATCCAGAATCTGCCT
>JAODKK010000047.1:2110423-2120487 GCA_026774405.1 Petrocephalus microphthalmus | reverse complement strand
TGATTTCCCTTCACATTTAAGTGGTCTGAGAACCTACACAGACATAAACAAAAGAAAATAATTTGGAGGGGGGTAGGTCAGCTCTGTGGGTTGGAACACAGGAGGTTGCTGGTCCAAATCCCATATTGAGCAGTGATCCCACCATTGGTGTCCTTGAGCACGGCCATTGACCCCAATTGCTCCAGGGACTGGCTGACCCTACTGTCTCCTCTACGCCAGTTCCATGAGGTGGCCTCCTGGGCTGCTTTCCCAGATATCCTGAAGGAGGTCTCGCATATATGTCGAGCACTCATTGGCTGTCTCTCCTTCACTGTCTGGTCAAACTCCTCCAAAAACCATTTCTACTGTGTTTAGGTCAGGTGGCCAGGTCATGTGATGCAACATTATCGCTCTCCTTTGTAGGAGGCTTGGAATGTCCAAACTGTTGACTGATACTGTATATACTAAGGGTATCAATGAAATAATGCACAAGGTAGCCTAATACGCTCTCATGCTGACTTCAGCTACCATGCTATTCTGACTTACATTGGATGATTTATGTACTAAAGCTAAAAAATTTCCTTTAGTATAAATCTGGACTAGTTTTACAATGAACCAAACAGTAGGTTTTTTAAAACATAAAAATGAACATAACAGTTCTCTCACATAATTGGTCAGAATTATAAAATATGCAGTTGTCTGCGAGTATTGTCTTGTGAAAACCAACCGCGTGAATATGTCACAAAGGGTGAGATGTCATTTACTGTAACAGTATTTCTCACCAGTAACCTTTAGTCACAGATTAAATTGCTGTGTGACAACATGCCCCTGTGACTTTTACTCTCCCCTACTTAAGTTCTCATCTCTTTACTGGGAACACCACTACTTACCTTACCTTAGTCCAGTGCCTTTATTTGCTACTGCTGAATGCTCTGTCCTTGCATTTTGCATTAGAGCTCTGCGGAGAACATGGGGGCCTGGAGAAAGGGGCTTCTTGGAACAGAAGTTTATTAAATTAGCAGACTGCTCTTACGCCTCTACACAGCTACATTTAGCAGTTTTATATTGTCTCTCCATTAAAGTCCAGGATCAAATTGCATAATGTTGCTTTCAGGCCGGGTTGGGACAGCTTCGGGCTAAGTTATTAAGGTATTACTATGTTGAATGCAGAACTGAAATAGATAAAATGCCTTCTCACCTGAGACTTTACCGTCCAGGTGTGTCAGTATATGGTGTGTAGGCCCAAGAAAGGCATAACCTTAAAACGCCGTGTTTATATGTCTCCGTATTTATATTCTGTTTACTATTACTCATTTGCACTCTGACAACAACAAAGACCATGACTAGTTTCTGTGGGGTGATGGTCATTTGTGTAGCCATCCTTCATGCTGTGTGCTTCATGCTTTTTTTCCATATCTGTCTTGCACTTGTAGCTGGTCATTTGCTGGACATTCAGCCTAGGCGCACTAGTGTGTAATTCCTGCATACATTAGTGTTGTTTGTACCTTGGGTAACAAAACTGTACCCTTTTATCTGACAGTGTAGGTCAGCTTAGTTTTATAGATATTAACAGGGCATGGGGTTTCAACTCAGCGTCTGCAGGGCAGTTGTATTATATAAAATATTAAAGGCAACCCCCCTTGTTTACTTATGGGGTCACAAATTAATGGCAGGGGGTTTATTTACATTGGGGCGTCTCTAGATTAAGGACAGTTTATATCCTCTTTGACAAGTAATAACTGCAGGTTAAGTTATGTGTAGTATATTAATTACAGCTATGGTAATTATTTCCGGTCACTAGCAAGTTGATTTATTTTATTTTGTTCTCATGGTTTATCCTGTGTTCTCCTTCATCTTGCATATCATGTTGTTAATTTATATGTGTCTGTCATTTTTTACACAGTGTTCATTTGTTTTTAAGTCTTCTAACGTCGAGCGAGGGGCTCAGAAAATGATCCGCGGTTGTCACCTGACTGCGCTGCGCCCTCCATACAGTCTCCGCAGCCGGGAAGGCTAAATCATTTGTCACGGGTAGAAATATCTATGCATACTGCATTAGTTATTAGTTTGGTAACCCCTGCTATGCATGCAGCATAGATTCTCCGGCGTGGCTGAAATGTTCAGTTATGTGTGTATCTCCATAATCGTGCGTCTCTTTCTAAGGGCACTGGAAGTCGTACTCAAGACACTAATAAAACTCTTTCATGCACATGTATGCCGGAGTATTCATTTATTCAAGTGGGGCCGGAGGAGCATTCAGACGCCCGATATCATGCCCATCAGCAATTGCCTTCCCCCTGCGCCCGTCTCCAGCGGGATGTAAGTGATGCAAAGTGGTTGTATGAGACCTCCTAAGTCAGGACCTTTGAAGTGATGCTCGGCGTGGCGGGCGGCTTGGAGTTGAACGGAGGGAGCAATTATTTGGATGAAATCTCGTTGATATAGTTGCATGGCGATGGAGAGGGAGGAGAAGAGCAGGGGGACGGCGGGAGGGGAGGGGCAGATGGGGGAACGCCACTACCCCCAGTCTATTGTTTCGGGACAGATGGAGTCACATGTGGAAATAGGGACAATGACGCGGAGCAGAGCTGGGGTCAGCGGGGCCGTTAATGCCAGCAAACACAATGCCACTCCTCTCTATTAGTTTTCACTATGCATACTGACTGCTGTCACCTTGTGTGTAAATGTTAAGCGCTCCCATGGAAAGCCACGAGTTTGAATAGAAATAAGACTTGGTGCTAGATAGGTTACTAATTGAATAAAATGGGTTTAGTTAAGGCAACCAGGTCCGAGAGAGAGCTGAGGGAGCCGGTGATTATGGGTCTTGTGTTGTTGTGGTTTATCTTCACCTCATCCGGTTGTCAGAAGTAGAACAAATTCCTTTGGACGACCTGAAATTACCCTCCTCGAGAGATTCCTGTCACCTGGGGATGTATCTCTCCCACATATCTTGCTGTCGCGATGTGCTGCTCCCCGAGATTAATGGCGCACCCATGAAGATCAAGTGGAGAGCTGATTTATGAATCTGCAGGCAGCGCATCGTGCACAGGGGTGGGGGGGCAGGCTGCGTGACTTCATAAAGTCACTCTGTGCAGACAAGTAAAATGTGACTGTCGGATATTTGACCGTTCTTCACCGAGATCTTTGGAGCTGTCAGGCGCGACCATTTAGCAACTATTGCTCTTCAAAGCACCAGCCACGGTGCTGAAAGACACCCGCAATACCTTCTGTCATTCAGCACAAGCTCAAAGAGAAAGCTCGCGGTAGATTGCTTGGTGTTTTGGAACAAGTTATGAATTTTAAAGGTACAACAAAACAATATTTATAACTTTTTTCTTGCTTTCCTTCTGAAGGAAAAATCAGGTTTCGATACAGCCACACTCTGTAGGACGATCCTGAAATACACATCCGACTTTACTCAGCTTGGTCTCTGCTTTGGCAATACGTGCTGCAAATTCTCATCGCTGATAAATCATTTATATTTTACCTGTATATCCCAGGTAGTTGCTCTATGCAGAAACAAATTCGGGAGCTCTGTGTATATGAAAGCTAATCAAAATGCCACCAAATACAATAAAAATGCTGAGTGATGGATTTTGTAAAATAATACTGCCAATAAATAAATTAGCTATGTGCACAAGATGCTAACAGACCTTTATCAATAGCCTATCGATATTAATTCACCTAGGCCTGCTTAGTTAAGCAGAGCACGAACCTCCTAGCCGGTTGGTCTTCAGGCACGTGACAATAATATTACCGCTAACCAGATTTTTGTATATGCGGGTAATTGCAAAATGACTAAAAAGGCTGTAAAGAGTCATTTTAGGCTACCTGTCGAAATGTATGCGTGTATGAGGGAGGAAATAAGCCGCTGGATTTCAGCACCAGCAGCTGGGCATTCACTGCAGAATTAGCGGTCCTGGAACCCGGACCCTGACGGTGTGCTGTAACTGTAAACCTCTGGCCTCTAATTTCCTAATTTCTCATTCTATTGGGGAATAGGGTGATCCCCCAATTTACGCTTCATTTGTTTTTCTCCTTTATTACTAATTTATTACTAGAATTTACTTGTGAAGACGCCTTGCTTATCTCACGCCCACCTCTAACGAAGTTCATGTGTTGATTGCTGTAACTTTTGCACTGATGACAGTCTCCGACGCCCCCCCCCCCTCCCGTGAAGCTGAAGCGGGCGGGGGCGAGAGGGTGAAACGTAATTAATAACTGGTATTTTGTATCATTTTTTTACAGTGCGCTCGGTGGAGATCCATCGCCCTGTAGCTGATTTGTCCCCATCATCGATCTCACCTGACATCTGGATCCCCCGCAACCCGTCGCCTTTCCCGCACGGCCGTGCGCTCCGGAACCAATCAGGGCGCCGCCAGCGCGGACCGCACCGCAGCCGCCCGGCCCACCGCCCCGCACCGCCGCGCAGACCGAGACGCGGCAGACACCGACCAGCCGGCTCTCAGTGATGCCAGCGCATCCTTTCCTGCAGCATAAAAGTTTTGTAGGGTAACTGCGGTTTACCTCCTCCTCTATTTCCCACTGCTAGGAATGTGATGCATTGCATGTCTGCAGCGTCCTGGGGACGGCCGTCTTTATTTTCCCATTTTTATAACAGTTTTCGGTTTTATTCTAAAGGCACGCAAGAGCGGACGGGACGTAATGACAATGCTCAGGCACACGTGTTAACACTGTGGAATGGTTCCGAGATTGACTGACAGCTGGAAAAATCAACCCGAACTGCGGTTCCAGGTGGAAGAGTAACAAAGTAGCGGGCGGCTGAGAGCCCCGACGGCCGGAGAGCGGAGACCGAGCGCCGCTCCGGACAGCATGGTGCCCCTCGGAGCGCTTCTGAACCTCCTCATCACAGGTGGGCAGGAATTTCCACTCATTTCGCCTGCTTTTTATTTACCATGATTTTAATACCAGTTATATCCTCGCCCTCTGTGGGTCTGTTTCTTACAGACACAAACATCTGTGTTCTGCTGTACACTTAATTTCACGTTCATTGGTTTTATATGATAAGCGATATTGAATTCCACTTATTATCCCTTCTATTTGGTAATTTCTATACATTTTTTTGCTGTCCATCCCCTTTTATATTGTTTATGCAAACCTTCAGTAATACGCGAGCGATTTCTCTCATACAAGAAGCTCCAGTGATCATTAGTTGTGATTAAACTTAATGGTGATTAGTAACATCGAAAAAAATTGCTTTAAAGTGACAAAACGTGATGAGGCACCGGTATTTTGTGGCGGGTATGTAATTGCTATAATTGTATACAAAAGCATCGCTCGTATGCGATGCCAATAAATTCCCTTGGAATGCAAGTATTAGAAATGTACATTTTAAAGTGTCCCTGGTGACTCGCTTTTCTGCCAATCTGCATCCAAAATCGGTTTAATCTGAATGCAAAACTTTTGGACATTTATGCCAGCGTCCGAAAGTTTTTAGCCTGGCATAAAATTTCACAGCCTTTTAAGTATTTTGACACTCGAAAGCTGCGTTGGTACGATCTTAATAAATAAAAATCCATGCATTGTGCCATCGTGCGTACAACATAAATGATGCCTGAAAGGTGTTATGAAGGGCGCTTTATTTAGACTGTTGCCAGGTAATACAGCACTACATTACATCTGCCGGTAAGATGATTAATAACTATCCAAACCGTAATCTTATGCATTACTCTACACTTGATTTACAATTGATGTACATGCCCCTTGCATATGCCTACTTGCTAGATAAACGCAGGGTACTTTGCAGACTAGCTTTGCGTCTGTGATTAATAGTTATGGTTGCTATAGACTAATCGCCGTAACTTCTTGGCTGCTGTAAATTGCATATATATTTCAAAAAGGGCTGAAATTAAGACCAGCGGCACGATAAATCTGTAAAGGGAACTAATATACTGACTTAAAATAGTATTATTGAGCTTGCATATTGGCCTGAAGACTAAACAAAGAGGCAGGAAGGAATTCCGATGGAGCCTGAAGGAATTAACCTTATATGTGCTTATGGTGGTCAGTTGCTGCCTGACTTAAGGCAATAGGGTCCAAAGAGAGTTGGGTTAAACCAGCTGGTGAATGAGCTGTTATGGTAATTCCACCCCTGCAGGTCTTGATTTCCCTCATATCTAGGTAACATTAAGTGTGGTAATGCCTCTCTGCTCCTTCCCGCATCAGGCTCTCTGTGTGGGTAATTTGCCTGTGCTGCCTGGGTTCACGTGGGATGGTCTAGTGTCCTCCTACGATCTGGAGACACAAATGAAGTGGTGGCTCTAATTTGACCGTGTCGGTGACAGCAGGTACGCGTGAGGACTCAGTAAGGGATTTACCTCATCCGCTGGATGTACCCTACTTTACATCCCGTTCTTCCTGAAAGCAGCTCAAATCCAGCCCTAGCTGTGTAAGACTGCTGGAAACGGTTGTGTCTTAAAAGTACCAATCAATGGCTAAAGCTCAGTATTGTAATTTGATGAAAGATCCAGTGTCTGTTTTGTTACTTACCCCACATATACAAAAAGGCGAGTGAAACTTTCCATTATACATTTTACCTTATTTGAAGCGTCCAAGAATCGTGCTGGGGTGGCATTGTGAAGGTATATATATAAAATATATAAATAAACAGGCTTTTCCAGGTGTGGCCTACATATTCAATCACTCATTCTTTCTTTTTTAACAACAGCAGAATTTGTCCACCACTCACTGTCCACAAAACAAATCCCGCAGTAGCTGTTAATGTAAGCTTAGGTGAGTTTGGATAGGATGCCAGCGTTAATCAGTGTTTGATATTTAATAAGATAGCTGAACCTTTTTGTCCGTGAACGATAATGAGCGCTAACTATCTAACCACACGGATTAACTCGAGCAGCCAGCTGTTCATTAGTATAGAAATATGCACAGTAGTATTGAGAGCAGATTGCAAGAAAAATGTACATTTATACAATATATACTGGAGACAGCGATTTGACTGCCAGGTCTCCTTATAGGGTTTTCCTTTAAGGTTTTTTGAAGCTCGGCTTGGCATTCTTTAGAGTGAGATTTGTAAACGGATGAAACAGATGTGTAGGCTTTGCAGGCCGCGGGGCCTGAGCGAGCAGGGTTGGTATTCCGCTGCTAAACACCAGCCCCGTCCCTCGCATGGCGAAAGTTAGGGAGCCTGAGCCGAGGCGATACGTGAATGCAGAGCGGGAGCTTCCCAATCGGGCCCCGGGGCCGCGTGCCGCTGACTGACACCGCACCGATATCCCGCCTGATATCCGTGTCGTCGCCCATAATTTCTCTCAGCCGTTCCTCGCAGGCCTCTCCGACTTCTCTCGGTTGATCTTCCCGAGAAGGTTGGGCGGCCAATCGACCTTGAACCCCCTCTGTCCTTTTTTCCTCCTCCCCTAAGAGTCTCTCTCCCTCTCTCTCTCACTCTCTCTCTCTCTCCCTCCTTTTTGCCTGCCGGCTTTTTTTTCCCTACAGATGTTCCTAATTGAACACTATTAGCTGTCCTTTTTCTGGGGGGTAGGGAGGGGGGTGTTGTACGCCATTTCATCATCTCCCCCTAGCCACTCGGATCGGTGTTATGCTAAGGACTGCAGGTACAGCAATGACGGTAAACACTAAACAGTCTGGTGACACTTTACATCAGGGGGCACAAATAATGTAGTAGCACAGGTGAGTGAGAGTTGGAGTAAGTGAGAATATCAATGTATCATTGAACCAGAAACTAAGTGTTGTGTACTGATCCCATGTTCATTCTTAATTAACCAATCATGATGGCTCATGTATTTCCTGCAGTTACTATATTTGTTCATGGTTTGTACTTGAGTAGTAAATGAGTTACTAAGTTACTTAAAGTGTTACCAATAATGATAACAAATGAGTAGCTAAGAGTAAAAATACAACAGAGAGTAGATCAGGAGAGCTGTAAAGTAGAAGTAAAGGGGTTTGCGTATATGCACGTTAGGCAGGTATTTGGCTGAATGTACGTAATCATACAGCTAAATTGCATCGTTTTGGACAACCCCCCGTTGAGCTTGTGTTTTCCAGGAGAAGTTAATACAAGCTGTCTCCCCTTTGAGCACCTTTGTGCACCATTCAGGTCTCTCTGTCAAAACAAATGTACTGACCTACAGTCTAGGTCAGCTCTGTGTCTATCAGTGACATACAAAGGGGGTGGGGCCACTGGCTCCAGGCGAAAGCTGATTGGCTCAGAGAGCACCCCTCCCCTGTCAATCACTGATTCGAAGCACATCATTTGTTGGTCACTCTGTATAAATTATGGCCCCTCTTACACTCCCTTCACCCTAAAAAATCCTATGATCACCCTGACGTCTCCTATTGCCACTGATCTCCTTTTCAGCCTGAATGTTACATAACCATATTCCCCGATTACACGCAGTCGCAGGTATCCAGTCCATCCTCCAGACCTTCTCTACCTCAGCCATTATGACATTTTTCTGAAATACGCTTTTCAGTTAGACAGTAGCTGTTCTGCTTTGAAGCTGAGAGAGTAAAATACTTGGGAAATAAACACTTAATGCACCATTTTGACGTGTGTTCATTATAGTCCGGTATCACCACTTTCCTCGAGGACTCTTGCGAAATGAAACCTGAAATGTTACTCAGGGGTAACCCTGAATCTTACTCTCGGCCCCATTAGAACCACTGAAATCCCCGAGTAACCGAAAAGCTCTCTGAACTGCACTCACTCTGCTGCCATTTTCAGTGAAATACAGTATCGTAACTCTGCAGCCATGAATGTTAAAAAAAAAGAAGTTCATTTCGATTTTGGAACAAATTAGCATAATTATCTCCCTCATTTTATCGTGTTTCCAGTTCTTCCTGCCAGAGAAATATCTGTTCGGAAAGCGTGATTAGCATCTTTGGCCATGCTCGTGTGTAACAGGGTGTGGCTAAGGGGCTTAGGTTTCTGTGCCTGCGATCGGAAGGTTGCCAGTTCAGATCCCATCCTCGGTAGAGTAGTTTGGTCTCTGTTGTTCCTTTGGGCAAGGCCCTTGAGCTGCTCTAATCAGGGGTGGGCAATCTTATCCAGAAAGGGCCATAGGGTATGCGGGCTTTCGCCGCAACTCCCTAATTAGGTTACTAATTAGAGGACTGATTGGCCGAAGAGTCCTCACACCTGGGTTTGAACAGCTGACCTAAAGGTTATCCCAAAAACCTGCATACACACTGGCCCTTTGCAGATAAGTTTGCTCACCCCTGCTCTAGAGAAATGCCCCCAAGCTTCACTCTCAACAGTGTGCTTGTGTGTCTCAAAGGAGAGTGAGACAAGTTGGATGGAATGAAGCTTTTCAATAGACTTCTGCGACTGGCAAAACAGCATCATCATACAGCTCATGCGTTTCAATTCTGAATGCTCAGATCTGAGTAAAGACTGGAGGCAAAGATGAGGGTCTACAGCTTCCCGAGAAGTTAAGTCAAAGAGTCAATCCCAGCAAAGTGTCTCTGCTAGATCTGTACGGCTTGGTCGGGTCCCCAGTGAATTCCGTCCGCTCGTCCTCACAATCAGCCGTGTCTCGCCCCCCCCCCGCCCCGTAATGTATTCCCAGCCCGCACGGGGTGATTGTGATTCTGACCGTGCTGCGTCTGAATCTTACTTTAATCATGATGTGTGCTGTGACCCAGCGTGCGTTTAATTAGAGCGCGTTCCCGCTTAATTGAGACGCCGGATAATTATTCGTGGTGTGTTTAGCAGGTCTCGCCGTTAAAACGCCGTATCGTGTGTCGAATATTCAACTCTGCGGCGAGTAAAGGTGAGATCACACCGCGTCGCACTGTGTCGGCGGTCCGTTGAAGTAAGACGACATTCTTTAACATAAATATTCAGTTTTACAGTCAGAGAAAATACAAGTTATTTCGCGAACAAAAGTGACTTTAAAGTTACTAGGTTTTGGCGGTTTCTAATTTTATGTATGTACTTAACAAGAAAAGGTGAAATAACTGAAAACATGTTTTATATTCTAGTTTCTTCGAAATGGCCACCCTTTGCACTGATAACTGCTTTGCACACTCTTGGCATTCTCTCGATGAGCTTCAAGAGGTAGTCACCTGAAATGGTTTAGACTACCTCT
>JAODKK010000047.1:2080054-2098279 GCA_026774405.1 Petrocephalus microphthalmus | reverse complement strand
GGGGGGGGGGGGGGGGGGGGGGGGGAGCGTATCTCCAGAGCATTTTAACACCTGAAGAACAGACAGACACTTTCTTAGGACATGCAGCCACTGGTCCCTGGGCCACAGATCTACATGATGATTGAACACCTCTACCAGGTCTGCGTGTACGCGTTCTCGAGTTTAGTTATTACCGTGAGCGTAGTGACTAAAGGCACAGCAGGGGAGACTCAGTCCTACAGGGAGGTGTGTGATGCACTGGGTGGGGAGCTTTACCTGTAATCACATGGTTGCTGGTTCGAATCCCACGGTTAGCAGAGTGATTTCTCCATTCGATCCATAACCCCCTATTGCTCCAGGAACTGGCTGAGCCTGTATTCTTTACAAAAAAAATGTACATCACTGTGGATAAAAGTGTCTGTTGAATAAATGATATGTCAGTGAGGCATAAGGACCCTGTGCTTTACCAGACTGTGATATTTTTTACGTGAATGCGACGGCTTCTCTGGGACGCTGCTCTTATGTCCACGTGGCGCGTCTCCTGTTTTTATCTTTCTCAAACCGGGAGGGAATATGGGGGGAGATGCAGTGAAGGAGAAGAGGAGCACTTAAGTCATTCTTAAGGCCAGAGCTGAGCTTCCCGTTCTGTGATGTGATTCCCGATCCGTTGGTCCTGCGCGCGTCCGTCTCCGCGGGGCCGGCGGGGAGAGCTCCTCCCGGCTCCTCTCCGCGGTATATTTCTTGTGTTCCTGTCACGTATGAACGTGCACTGGTAACGTCACGGCTTTGTGTGCTCACCCCGCATGCTGTTATCTGCCCACGGGATCCACTTGACGCGGGGATCTGACTGCTGTCAGATCTGCGCGTCAGCGTGACTCCCGTCCCTTCCCTCATGTCTGTGCCGAATCCTTCAGCCCGATCTTCCCAGACCAGACTGACTGTGGGCGGGTCCCGGTCTCTCTCCTGGGACGCCGGGACACACCCCGCCTGTCCAACTCCATGCGCCCGCCATGGAGTTTCGTGCTCTCTGAGCTGTCCTGTGGCACCTGACTGCCCCCTGACATGGGAGGGGTCAAGTGTAAAAGATGTGTATAATAAAGGCGGCTTAGGATTCACATCAGCGGATTTCCTGTGATTTCTTTTGGCACGCTGAGCAAGACTGTGCCCCTGCCGTGCTCTGAAAACGACACTCGCTGTCATTTTGAGTGTGAGATATATTTTGGGGTCCTGCTGGCTCACACCTCCAGGGTTGGGGGCTGAAATTAGGATTTCCACTCCTCTCATTTTTTTGGGCTTCCTCCAGGTACTTTGGTTTTCCACCGTATTTGTGTGTCTGTGTTTATCTTATCCCATCTATCCTATCCATGGTATCCACTACCGCCCTATACTTCCCAGGGATAGACTCCAGGCTCATACTGTTCTGGATAAACAGTTATGGATGGATGGATGGATGGATGACCCAATGGACACTGTGAAAGCCCATGACACGTTACAGAGTCACAGAGACCCATGAATAATTTCATTTGCTCAAAGCACTGGACCTGTGCTTCTGGGTTAAGGTCTGTTTAATCACCGTAACAGGACTTGTTTCTCGCTTTGGGGGGGGGGGGGGGACATAGGCATGAAATCGCCCGGCACTTCATCAGTTAGAGTTATTCTGCTGTCGCATCACAGACAGCTAATAAATTAAATCTCTGATCTCTCCGCCCGTGGCGGTGCGGACGGCAAACAAACAGCGCGCGTGACCCCCCCGAAGGATGGCACTTAGAGCCGAAATGGGGAGTGACACGCAGGAGGCAGGGAAAGCGGATGCGAGCGGGAAGAAGCACAGGAATCAGGAGCCAAACCCTCTTGTTTTTCTGCTTGCAGCCTGTGATTAAATCCTAATGCGTTTCTGTGTTTTGCAGTAGCACACGTGGCCTTTATTGTATGCGCGCTGGCTCACACACACGTGCCACACACACACACACACATCTTTATGGGGACTTCCATACATTTCTATGGGCATTACCCTAATCCCAACCATGACAACCTTGACCCCTACCCAAGTCTAACTTTAAGCACAGGTAACCAAACAAAATACAAGACTTTTGGCATTTTTAGTTGTTTGTACCCTGTACGTGCTGAAGGGCCCTAGCTATTCTGTGACCCAGTAGCGGTAAAGCAAGGATGTATGCATGTATGTACGGATGGATGTGTATATGTATATATGTATGCATGTATGTATGTATATATGTTTATATATATGCATGTATGTATGTATGGGTGTATGTAAGGAAGTATGGATGTATGCATGTATGTATGTATGGAGATATGGAGATATGTATGGATCTATGGATGAATGGATTGATAATAAAAATGCAATCTTGTCACAAGCAAGTCTGTCAGGCTTTTCTTTTGAGGTTTTTAAATCAGCACCTTCCATAAATATAAACCCCACAGTTTATCTCTGGCGAGGAGGTGGTCTTATCAACACGTTTCCAGTGGAGCCGGAAATGTGCCGGAGAGCAGGTTCTGGCCTGCCTTTGGAGCATTCGCTCCCTGCTTGTGCGTGGGAACCAGGAGCAGGTGTGTTTGGCATTCTGCACCTTCCCAGCCCCCACCACCCTCCACATGCATCACACTCACCCTGCCAGGGGCCTTATCGTAGCAGGGGGTGCGACCAGAGCCCCCAAACCTGGCAGGAAGCGGCTTTATAAAGCTGACGCTCTCCCCGTGGGAAGAATCGAGAATCATCCCCCCCTCCCCTCCGATTTAAGAGGATAAAGTGAGCAGACCAACTTAAAAGCCTTTAATCTGTTAATGGAGCATCATGGAGGGGAGGCATAGCGCCCTCAAAGTTGCCATGTGTGCTTCTGGCTCATATTACCTGCTTAAATATTAACGATAAGGAGAAGGCAGACAATAAGCAATAATCCCAATAATGGAGATTTTGTGACAGGATTGCTGTTGTCTGATATCTAGCAGGGCGGGGCCCTATGCCAGCGGGCTGGAGCTGACCTCAGCGTTGCTGTGGAACACCGCCCCAACGTGCGAGGGGAGAGCAAGGGCCTGATGGGTACAGAACCAGCCTGGGCTCCATACTCTGCACAGCAAGTGGCTGCAGCTATAATAGAGCATTTAAAGAGACGCAAAGACTAACATGGTGTGAAACAGGTGTGCCAGGTGTGCCTAGTTAGGTTTGAAGGGGCCTTGTAATTCGCCGATGAGCCCCAGGCCACACCCCCAGATTCCACCTCCTGCCCCATTCTATCCTGCCATCCCTGCTTTCCTGGATGACCCAGAGCTAAAGTCATCGTTAGGGCCCGACCTACAGCATAAAATGCTGCTTTAACAACCCGGAAAAAGATTTGGGGTCCCCCCAACTGGTGGCCCTGGGTTACTGCCCGAGTTAGGCCGAGCATAAGCCCAGCCTTGCCGGTATCCCCTGAATCTGGTCGCCATAGCAAAGAGCTCTCGTCCCTCACAGTTCTCCAGTACTCCCCGTATTACCCAGAAACCTCCCAATTAGTGGCACATTATTAGCCTCTGAGGGTGATGCTGCAGACAGACCTCTCACAGACAGGGCACCACTCCATACCCTCAGTCCCACTCTGCATATTACACATCACCACTGACAGGGACACAGAAATAAGATTTGCACCATCTGGACCAAGACGGTGGGGGGGGAGAAATATATATCAGCCTCTTCCCAGTCAGGTTTAGTCAGACCGTCGCCTCCATCAAAGGGAAGATTTGCCGTGCTTTCGCTGACGTGCTGTTTGTGAGATTGGAAGCGGGCCGTGGGGAGGCCATCGCTCGGGGCCCGGGTACCGGTCGGGGCTCGATGAGGGAGCCCCCCCCCCGCCCGTGAGCTCGAGTGGAACGGCTCGTTATCTCCGTGTGCAGCTCCGGGAGTGAGACGCCTCCTCTCTTATGAGACGTACATATAAAGATATAAAACTGAAAAGGAATTAATAACATGCCTCCTTTGGTGGTTAAAATTAGATGAGATAAGACCGCTCCCTGTCTGCTTGTCATGGTTGTACTCAACTGGAAAAATGGATGGCCCTCACGGCAACCTGCAAACATTAAATATCGCAGCCCAATTTTAAAGATATAGCCCAACATATTTATTTCATGCGGAAGCGGTTCGCATGCAAAATGAGGCTGCTGTCTGTATCTCTCCGCGCTGATCGTTTTCTTACTTTACTTAACGGCCTCGAAATGGAAGTTTTACGTGAAGTCCCTTTATGTGATGAGCGATAAATCTCTCCCAGGAAAGGTTGCTGTAGGGTTGCTTGTGAAATTAGGGGGTGGCTTCTTTGATTGATTGCGGGTTTTGCCATCGCAGTACAGGGATGACCCTCATCGCACATAATTAGCGGGAGAGCTATTTGCCGGCTGGTTTGCGATGCTGGCCCTTGTACGCACGCTCAGCACTGAGAAGCACTGGTATGCCGCATTACCTGCTGCTGTCAATGATGCAGTAGACAGAACACTATTTTCTATGATCCGTCATGCATGTATCGCATCTGACTAAAGCATAACACAGCATAATAACGTTATAGAGAACTCATTACTATGTGCTTTTTGGTGTTACTCTCTATATCTTGATGGGATTGCTATTATTACGGCATTAGATCCCTTAGGTCATTTCCTGTGCATGTCTATGACTCTCTTCCTTAGAGTAAAGAACATTTCACATTTTCACTATTACCCAGAACCTTTCTTCCCCCAGCTTTTATCCTCAATCTGTGTGCCGCTCACACTCCACGTTTGGCCTCTCTTCACGTCCCGAAGCTCAAAGGCGACCCTTGAGGTCTGGGAGCAGCCGCATTAAGGTCTGGACGAGCCCCCTCACTCGCACTGCCCAGCTTATCTGGTGTTTCTCCTCTCTCCTGAGCAGGCGGGTTGGTGCGGGCAGGAGCGGTGCGCTGCCATGCCATTCGGACTCGCCACTGCCCCGATAGCCGTGCACCATATACACTTGGTTATTAGCGATTCTCTGGGCCTGGCTTTGATATACCAGCTTCCGGTAGATACCACTCATCCATATCTCACCTCTCGGCCGACTTAGCCCTGAATCTCCTCCTCCTTTGGGTCTCTGCTGTATCTCCAGATCCTTTTCCTCACTTGCACTTCTGTCATCCATACCAAGCGATCTCACCAAATTCACTCTTTTGCTCATACTCTCCCTCTCTCCATCCCTCCCTCCCTACCTCTTCTTCTCTTCCTCTCTCCTCCAGGCTTTCTGTTTTCCCATCTGGCACCTTATCTCCCTTTACCTCCCGCTCTTCCGCCGCCCGCCCGCTTAGGCGATACGCGTGACGTGTTTGTCAGTGTTGTGACACGGGACAGCAGCACACGCCGCAGTAATTCTCAGTGCGTCGTGTTTCCTTCATCCCTCCTATTCACCTGAAAACGAACCTGTTTCCTTTCTACCCTGCTTATCTCCCCAGCTGTGGGAGCTGGATGTAAAGCATCATTCTCCTGGTGCATAAACCATTATTATTTTATTATGTTTATATTATTTTATATGTTTATTATTATACCATCCATCCATCTTCCCATCTCTTATTCAGCAGAGGGTCATGTGGGAGCCTGGACCCTATCCTAGGCATTATAAATGCCAGCAGATTATGGCTTTGTGCCAATAATTGAAAGGTCACTGGCTCAAATCCCATGGTTGGCAGAATGATGTCACCACCGGGCCCTTGAGCAAGGCCCTTAACCCCTATTGCTTTGGATAAAAGCAGATGCTCAGTAAACATAAAGGGACATTATACGGTTATAGTGATACCAGGCTATTAAATATATAACAGAAATATCGATGGAACTGATTACATTGTTAATAAAGAAGAACTATATGGACGGTCAAAAAGACGAGCTGTTACTTTTGATGTGTGCTCACCTTTCGCCATGTAAAGACAGATTTTTTTTTTAATTGTTACATGAACCATTTTAGGTGCCTTTTGTGTGTTTTTCCTTCACTCACCTTATCTGGAGCGTGCACGCACATATCACGCCCAGAGATGGGGCCGTTCCAGCAAAGTTGTTTTCGTTCCGGCGCCGGCCGGCGGTTCGCTTTGCCTAAAGTGGGCTTTGTTGTCATGACAGGACCCCCCCCCCCCCCCCCCCTGCTGACAAAGCTTCTCACAAAGAGGTCAAAAAAAAAAACACCCCTGCCACAGGAACTGCATCAAGCCCAGAGACAAACAATGCGTCTGGAAAACAAACAGGACGGTGAGAAGAAAATGCAACAAGAGCAAATGAATGACGCTCCCTTACCGCACGTCACACTTCTGGATTATTTCCAGGCGGTCTTGGCTCCTCTGCTGCAAGATGGACAAGAGCAAATGAATGACGCTCCCTTACCGCACGTCACACTTCTGTGTTATTTCCAGGCAGTCTTGGCTCCTCTGCTGCAAGATGGATGAGCTGCACCCCCCGCCCCACGAAGGCACGAGTGGGTAGGTGGGGGTTGAGGCTGTCACCCCACATAGAAGAGATGACCGAACTGGTATTTCTCTGTGTGTTAGCTTGCCCGTTGGCTTGCAGCTAACCCGCTTGCACGCAGGCAGGCACATAGATAGACGGCTTTAAGCGCGGGCAAAAAGGGTCAGAAAGGAATCATTTGGCCGGCGGCCCAGCAGATCGATTATATTGCGCCCTGCTCCCTGTTTCTCGCGGGAAAACTGGCACAATGACGTGACTCCAGCACCTGTGCTTTTTAAGCGGAGTGGCTTGGTCGCGAGTCCGCGGGACGCTAGCTTTCTTAGGTACTCAAGTGCCTCTTTCAAAAACCCTGAATGAGTAACACTGCTGACGTCGTGCCAGAGCTTTCAGAACAGCACACCACTTCGTGCCCTTCCATCTCATGGCCACCTATGCAGAACAGTGATCCTAAATCCTGACCTAGCAAGCTAGGGGGCAGCAGGGAGGGGAGACCCTGGACTGGATGCCGGTCCATGGACATATGACCAAAAGTCATATTTCTGGACTGTGGGAAGAGACCTGGAGGAGATACATGCAGTGATGGCGAGAACACGTACGCGGGAGTAAGATTTAAGCCCCCAATTCTAGAGCTTTGATACAACATGCAGCAGTGTTTACCAGAGTAAGGGATGCATGTTGCACTAAATATTAAATAAACATGTTCCTTATCTAGGAGATGCTGAAGCAGTGTGCTTTGCTAACCGGCCAGCTATCTATGACCTACCCTGTGTCTCTGATGTCTGCAGGAAGCGAGAGACAGAGGGCGCAGAGAACCAGCCCGGTCGAAAAAGGTTTGCAGGAGGCGGATCGGGCACTGGATCAGGCGAGCGAGGAGAGGGGCAACAGGAGAGCTGGAGGGAGAATAGTGTGTGATTGCTGGCAGGATGGGGTACAGATCAAAGCGGGGGACTGCGGCGAGAAGTGCTGATGGAGTGATGTGGGGAAAGGTCTACCTCCATCCTCTTGGTCTTCCTCCATCCTCTTGCTCTTCCTCCATGTTCTTGGTCTTCCTCCATCCTCTTGCTCTTCCTCCATCCTCTTGCTCTTCCTCCATCCTCTTGCTCTTCATTCATCCTCTTGCTCTTCCTCCTTCCTCTTGGTCTTTCTTTCTCTATTCTCTTGCTCTTCCTCCATCCTCTTGCTCTTCCTCCATGTTCTTGGTCTTCCTCCATCCTCTTGCTCTTCATTCATCCTCTTGCTCTTCCTCCATCCTTTTGGTCTTCCTCCATCCTCTTGCTCTTCCTCTGTCCTTTTGGTCTTCCTCCATCCCTTTAGTCTTCCTCCAACCTCCTTTGTCCACTTTCAGTTGGCAGCTTCCTAACATGTTCGGACATCACGTTTCAATTTACGCCACATGAAAGATGAGACACAGGACAGTTAGGACACCCAGCCATCACCCAAAGGAGCCCGCCCCCAAGTGCATCTGACTCAGATACACCAATCCTCCCCCAGCCCAGTTCTTACACCTTCTACAGGCGGCAGCCGCAAAACCACCGGCCAGTCAAGAGCAAATAGCTTCCAGCTGACGCTCCAGCTATCGATCCCTTCATTTAGCCGATAGCAGATGCAGCAATAAAGTTTAAGCCATATGTCTGAAGCAATAATAATAATCGTAAAGGTACCATAACTGTTTAGTCGTAACCTGTTGTTCAGCCCCGCAAATTAAATCCAAGGGTTGTTACGATTTTTACATTGTATCAGACAGACTGACTCCATGCTGTGTAATAGAATTCTTAATTTGTTTCAGACATAAACCTGGATGCAGATTTTCTTTTTGTTTGGGCTTGCTGGATGATAGCAAACATGTGTAGGAATGGGATGGTAGGTCACAAAGAGATGCCCATAACTGCACTGGTGACTCCTACCTGTACCAGACTTTTGGTCCCGTTATACCCACCTGAGGGAGGCCTGTGTGGCATAATGGTTTGCAGCAGGGGGTATATACAGGGGGGAGGGGCCAGTGGTAGCTGAAAGCTGATTGGTCACTCACAGAGTCGAGACATATCATTGGCTAAAGATCAGGTTGGCCCCTCTGTATGAATTATGGCCCCTCTCATACCCTCCCACTGATTTCCAGGTTGTGTATCTCTGAATGAGATCACCACTGCATAGCCTCTGGCTTATGGAGGCATGCGCTGCTCCCACAGACTGTGGCAGCGTTTAGCTCCACTGCATGGGGCTCTGAGGTTTGCCCCCCCTGTTGGTCACAAACAGTCACTACACTAGGGGGCCCTAGATGTAGTGATTTTATGAATGAGACTCCAGAAATGACACAGAGGCCTAGCTCCAGACCCCCAGCACGGCGCTGTATAGCTTAGGATCCTTGTCCAGTCTTGGGCACATACACACACACACACACACACACATTCAGCCATATTCATAGCCTGATTGGGCAGCCCCCCCATCCCCAAGGTGATTTTTCCTGCAAATAATGAAATAAACATGCCAGCACTTGGAAATTGCTGTTTTTCATTCCACCCCAGATGGGGGAAAAAAAAAACGCAATAATAACACAGGAAATTGAGGAAAACAATGACCCCCCCCCCCATCTCAGCTTCCAAGCGCAAGGAGAAATGATAGGGTTGGTTTCCAAAGCGCCTTTTTCTGGACGGCCCTGATTTGTGCATGATGCATGATGCATGATGTGCGGCACACGAGGCCACCGTACTCGGGTTTCAGCAGGAAGCCTGCTGTGAGCGGGTAAGGACAATAGCTGAGCATCATGGGTAGGGATAATAGCCGAGCATTATGGGTAAGAGTAATGGCTGAGCATTATGGGTAAGGATAATGTGTAAGGATATTGTATTGGCTGACGAGGACTGGCGAGCGGTAATCACTGAGTCGTCTAATAAGCATAAATAGCTTAGCATTAGTGGCGAGGAAGCAACCTAGCCGCCATCGGTGACGGTTTAGCAACCTGGAGGCAGCCGCTTCCACACAATTAGCTTAATAATCATCAGCAGAGAGCCCATTAACCAGAATCGACACAGATGTACCCCTCCGGGGACTTCTAAAAAAAGGTATCACTGCACCCCATCCGAGTGCTCCCAGGCATTCCTTATGTATTTACTGACTCAGCAGCTGTAATTCGAGACTTTAACGCTCTTATCCAGTTGTATACGGAAGCGATTTTAAGGTAAGTGTCTTGCTGCAAGGTGTAAGGAGCACTCTCTCTCTCGGGATGTGAATCGGCTGCCTTGATTTCACAAGAATTAAAGCTTCATTTTTGGCCTTGCGATTCTCATGCATGCAGGAACTGCTGTGTTAATCATTGTCAGTTTCGGTGTATCTCTCCCACAGTCACATTAACGGCTCACAGGCTGGTATAAACGCACTCCCTCTTCACTCCCAGGCCGTTTGTTTGCCTATCGTATCTCTGTAAGTAATAATATTTGCTGGGAGGCCAGAAAAGTGTAGTTAAATACCACGGCTAACGTTACTTTGCTTAGCTGACAGGAGGGCAGAGGAAGGAGAAGGGTCTGTGTCTCTGTGACAATTGATTACTATCTGGGGTGGCGACCTACCACTTGGGTAATGAAGTCCAGCTGGTCCTAATTAGCTGATTGTGGTTTAAAGAGGGTCAGCTGGACAGATCTGGGACATGTTAGCATGGGACATGTTAGCTGTGGCTGCCCCCAACCCCCCTGAGTGTTACATTTCATCCCTAGACTGGATTAAATATCCAAAACTACACCATAAATAATAAATAACTAAATCCCAATAATAATTTGGGTATGATCATTCCCTTGCTGTTGGTCTTATGTCAAGGGGCACACGGGCGTCGGCCCTTTAAGGATGCTCTCAGCACAGCCAATCCCCAGTGAGCACTGAAGCGTTTAAAGAAAAACCAGTCTCTGTCTCCCCCGGTGCCCCCTGTCTTCCTTTGGGTCTTGCTGCCCACCCAGTCATCTCCCACTCTATCTGCCACGTTATCCCGGCACGCTGTATCTCCCTGCCCTGCCTTCACCGGTGGCTGCCGGTCCTCTTGGCGCGGGTCCAGGGAGTTGTGAAGCCGGGGAGATAAGCCCAGCATTTGGGACGAGTCGGCCGGGGCTCTGAGAGATGTGGGTGTGCCTTTAATGCCAGGGACCGCTGTCGCTGCACCTGATCTGGGTTCCAGCAGAACTACCAGCGTGTTTGAAACGCAATCCGACTGGTCCAGGTTGGGGGCCCGATATGATATGACTTCATGGGGCCCAAAATCCCTAGTGGCGGCCCCGAAGGGTCAGGCCCCCCCGATGCAAAAACGATGCAAAAGAGGCGGAGAAAGATGACTGAGCGGAGTGTAAAGATTAAGAGAGCAGTATTAATGCAGGGCCCTAATCTCCCTGCCGCTGTAATTGAGGGCATCCTCAGAGGGAGCCTGTTTAGGGGAGCCGCTTTTCCCCGATTCGCTTCGGTCTGGAGAGACGTAGCGGGAGAGTGCGAGAGCGAGCGGACGGTAATCCCCCCTGGACCGCCAGCAGTGGGCTGTACCACTTCTCAGCAAGCTAGTCTGGCCAGCTGCTGTTTATGCGGACCAAACCACAGTGGATTGGGCGGGGGGGGCAGGTGTCAAAAGGCGTCCATCTCTGTGCCTGCTTCTCGCCTGCCCACCTGCTTGTCGATTTTACCAACACGTCCCGGCCTGGATGCCTCCCCCGCTCCGGCGCCGTGTCTCCCAGCTGCTGCGTGACGCCTTTCTCTTTTCTTACAGCAGATGTCCCTGATCAATATTTTAATAAGCCTGAAGATGAAGGCAGCGTCGTAATCAATAACGGAGTATATAGCAAACGAGCGGCGACAGGCGCTGGCCCGACACGGCACTTGTTATATCAATGGACTCCCAGTGGGGGGTGGCGGGGGGTGCATCTGGGAAACAGAGGCCCCATGAAGCAGAATTCACCGCGGTGCCAGATCGGGACATGTACGCTCTGAAGACACACGCCAGGGCCATTACTGACTCTGATACGACATCCAGCTAGGATTCCCTTTGCGGAATATAAATGTTTTTGTCAGAGAAGCCCTTTTTCGCAACAGACGCATGCTGAGATTTTGCCCTCAGCAAAGCTACATTGGGACTACAAACATGGCGGCATTTACCTTGAACCAGGAGGGAGGGTCTCAGCTCTTGATTGGTCTGTAGCCCTGTCAATCAGGAAAAAACCTGTCAACCTGGAAAAAACAACCCAGGGGCGCGTATCACAAAGCAGGGTTTCTAGCATAGTAGGGGCACCCTATTACTCCTACTAGGGGTACCCTAGTTTTAATGGACTTTATCTTTGTTCACTTACATTTAGCCCAGACCACCTTAAATCTGGCAAGCACTCCGGCTAAGCAGGAAATCCTGCACAAACGTGATTCAGGCCCCTGTTCTCGCCTAGGGCAGGGCACCCAAAATTAAATGGACTCCATCGTCGTTCACTTACATTTAGCCCAGACTACCTTAAATCCAATAAGTTATTAATTGATCGCGTCTCGTGTTTACCTGTGCTCACAACAGACGGAAACAAATATGTATGATTTCAGGCTTTACAACTGTTTTTGACAGTTAAACTTTATTGACTTTTTCTGCAAAAGATAATGTTAGCAGATTTACAGTTACCAAACTACTCAACTTAGCTGAAGCTAATTGGTCCACTAACAGTTTTCATACGCTAATCCGCTAATGAAAAATTTAGCTTTGCTAATTAGCGGTTAGCGGAAAAGCGGAGCCGAAAGACAAAAGATGGACTAACTGACCTCTTAGTGAGTCACACACGGGAGCAGCTGTGTTGCTGAGGGGAGCAGACTGAGAGAGAGATTCGCCAGCAATCAGCCTTCACTCATGTTTTATTCAGCCCGGGGCACGCCGTGTGTTTACCTTTTACACTGCGTCAGCCGCGCAGCTGTAATTAGGCTCATAATTGAGGTTGAAGTATTTTGCATTTTACCCTGAGTGAGTGCAAAAAAGTCAGAGGACCGACGGGGGAGGGGCTGCATTTTCTGAGCCTTTTATGCTGCCCTCTCCTCAGCACTAGCCTCCGATGATATTCAGAGAAAGACAGAAGGGGCAGGCAGCCAAGTAGACAACGAGTAAAAGGAACAAAATTAGATGAAATGTGGCTGGAAGGGAATGGAATTTTGGGGGAGTTTGGGAGGGGGTGGGGGGGGGGTGAGTATATAAAATGACCAAGACAAATGGAGCAGTGAACTGGATGTGAAGAATCAAGCAGCCAAATGTGGAGATAATGAATGAGATGGAAACAGATTAATATTCCCTTTCCCCCCCCCACGTCAGAGACATTCTCAGCTTAAAGGCTCCATCATTAAGGAGCTGGAGCCGGGAGGGGAGAGGGACGGTGGAGACGGCGCCCGGGAAGAGAGCGAAGGATGAATGGACAGGAAGGATGGAGGGAGGAGGTAGAGAGGAAGGATGAAGGAGAGCTGCTGTCAAGCGCGTGCAGCAGATGGACGAGGGATGGAGAGAAGGATGGGGAGCGGAGAGATGGAGGCTGAGGAGGGGGACTGAAGGGTGGCCCGGCACCGGGAGATGAGAACATTATGGTGAAATAATACCCGGGGTTCCGCTCTGTCACAGTCGGCATTAGCCTTCCGTCAGGCTGACCCCAATGTGTCAACAAGCTAATAGCCTGCACATCACCCTATTACTGTCACCGCTTACTCAATCGGACGCGCTAATAATTTACGACGACGTCGTAAACAAACAGACGAGGGGACGCGGGAGCCGGCGTGCCGGAGTGCGGACCGCCGAACTTAATAAATGCGGAGGACGGCGATAAATCAGCGGGCCGGGTCGCAGGGGGCAGCGGTAATTCTGGGTATTAATGTGCGTGCGGCGTGCACGTGGTGGAGGGACGGACGGCGAGACGTCGATTTTAATAACGCGAGTGCACGTGAGGCTCTGGCGTCGAAGGCGGCTGGGAGTCCCCTCGCTGTGGTGAGGCACGTCGGGCAGGTCGGCACCGACAAACTGCTCTGTTCTCCGATTACGATAAACAAACCATCTGCATTCCAGTGCACTCCGGCGGGCAGATGAAGACAGCGTTGCTTTTTGACCTCACACCCCCGGACCTCCCCAGTCTAAATCATAACACTTATCTACCAGGATCCAGCCTGACAAACCAGCTCTTTCCCCCCTCGTTTTTCAGACTGGCTCAAAAATCCCAATATAACCTACTGGTTCTCTCTATTCATGCACACGCTGTCATCCTCACTTAAGCCGCGCCTCCACTCTCACCAGTATCGTGAAATTACCGCTTTCCCAGCCACATTGAAAGGCACCAGGTGGTGTCTGGCGAGCTGACACGTGTGTGCGCTCTGCTGACAGGGTCGGGAAGAAGCTGGGCACTCAGGATCGCCAAGGAGACACAACAAACTGAGAAAGTAGCCATGCAGGCGGTCTGGGTCTGCGGGGGCGTGGCCAGCCAGCAGGAGGCCAATGGGACGACGCGGAGGACATAAACAGCATCGTCAAATCGCAACGGGTGTCTGGCACGGAGTGTGGTGCAGCTATGCGCACCAGACAAACGCACATTCAGGCAGAATCCTCAGCCAGATATTTCAATTCTCTGATAAATATAGTAATGACTTGGTCTCACATTTAGATTTATTTTTTACCGCTCCCTCGTACTCTGTGTGACCCGCGGCCACCCCCACCCCCGACAGGCAGGCAGGCCTTGATGGGGAATTCTTGTGGGGCAGACAGAACATGAGAAAAATCCCACAAGGAGGCCAGGCAGAACGGCCCGGGGGGCTGACACAACCCCCCTTCCTCCCCCGGGGGAGAGTGGGAGTGCAGCCTGGGGGGGGGCACTGAAGCATGACATCACTGCGTGGTCCTCACCTCCATCCGCCTCCACGATGTTTCCTCATTGGATGCTTGTGCCTGTCCGTCCAGAGATATTTAGTCCTCATTGGATGCCGGTGCCCGTCCTTCCAATGGTATATTTAGGGGGCGGATTCACTGCACCGAAATTGGATCGCGGGCACAGGTTTTTTTTTTTCCCCAGCGGTAAACTCACATCTGCGGCAATTAGATGAGAGCCAGGCTGACAGTAATAGGCATGCACTCCCCCCCCTGGGGGCCCAAAACGCAGATGAGGGCGAGCGGCCATAATGCCACTAATGTACAAGACGGCAGGTAATGCCACCGATTATGGAGGGGCTGCTCGTTCAATTGCGTGAGCCCCGCTTTCCGCCACGTTTATTTCATCCGCTCCAAAGGGCTGCAAACGTGGAGAGGATCTGGGTGAGAGAGGATTCATGTCATCCATTCATTATCCCACTCGTCCAGTAGAGGGCGGCGGCGAGCCTGGAGCCTATTCTGGGGGACACCGCCTATGGAATGTCCATCACATGGCGCGCCCTGATGCCCTGTTTAACTGTCCCTAGAGGAGACCCTCACAAACACGGAGAGTTCGTACAAAGTCCTGACACACAGATGGGGTTGAGCATCAAACCCAGAGGGGTGGAACCTAAAAGCTGGGTCAGTCCAACGTGGCACGCAGACTGTAACACTTCGTAACCCCTGTGTAAGCTGGGGGAGGAACGTCGCTCTTCTTCAGAGACAGAGACAGTTCTTCCACCTGGTTGTTTTTAAGGTCGAGCTTTTATTGGCCCGAGCTGGGTTAGCTGGGAACTGAATTGGCACCGAGCTGTGAGAACTTGGCCCCCGGGATTCAGTTGGTGCGAATTGCTTTTATGACATGTGGGCACACCATCCACCTGGCGTGATGTTTGTGTGATTCAGGGAACGGACTGGACGAGACTCCCGGTGAGCTGGGAAATCACCTTGGCAAGGAGACACTGCTTTTTTTTGTGACCGTGTAAACATGGGTGCATTGTTTTGGACAGTCATTAAACTTCGTCGGGTTTAGCAGGGGGCTCCAAGCTGATCACACCTGCAGGACGGGCCATCGGTGTGAGGAGAGTGGCCTCTGCCAGTCATTGGCTGGTTCTGGATGCTGAATCACTTCATTGTTAAGAGCAACAATTACCCCCCCTGCCAAAAGCTAGCACTACTATGGCAACGGCAACATCGGAGCAAATCACGGTTCATTATTTTTGACTTTTCGCTAAAACGGAGACACAACGGTTCGAGCTGTTCCAGCATAATGACACTGATTACCAGTAAAAGATCGCCGATTTCAAAATATTACCATTAAATCAGGGCCACTACGGTGGGTTAATCTACCTCCTACGTTCCCAATCCCCCAGCTCTCCGAGACTCTTCGCTTCATAAGCATCTTTTCCTGCAGTAAATAACACTTTTTTTTTTTCCTTAAGAACTATACACACTGCAAACTCCCCCCACAAACTGCAATAACTTTTAATATGTGCCATTATGGAAATGTATCCATAAAAGCATCTTTTCCGATATTTATTTCAGGAATTCATCATAAGAGGTTTGGACCTCGGGTGCTGCGAGCCGTCCGTCTTGGTGCATTATCATTGGCTGGCTGGCAGCCCGGTTCGGCTTAAGCTCTTCGGCGATCAGGGTGCCGGATGCTTCCGGATTGCTCGCGCGGCCATGGGGCCCGGCTCTCTGCTGCCGGGCCTGAAGGCCGCGACTTTGCCGCGATGGAGAGTGTGCGATCTGTGTTAGAACACTCGATTTCTCTATCGACCGACGGCGTCTCTCAAACGACCTGCTTTTTATTAAACGTCCGGAGGCAGCGGGACATGTTAATCGTCCCCAGCCATGTGTCCTTGGGTTTCACATTTATTCAGGCCATTATCAGCCCGCTGCAGACGCAGAGCAAAGGGAGGCCGCCTCCGTGACGGCTCCCCCTGGAGGGTTCCCTCTCTATTGGCATTTCAGCGCCGCTCTCACCTTCCTGCCCGTCTGTGGAGGAGCCCGTCGCTAATTCACCGAGCACACATGGCCAGGATTACACGTATGTTCCTGTTCTGCACGCAGGGTGGCACAGCGGGAGGCACTGCGGTGACCTGCCTCCAGGGCTGAGGGCGTAATGACGTGCTGCTTCGGTTTCTTACCGCAGGGCAAAGACATGCAGTTATGTGCATTTGACATCTGCAAAATGCCCATACATACCATATATATGTGTATATATATATATATATATATATATATATATATACGTGTGTTTATATATTGTGTATATACTGTATATATACACAATGTATATATATATATATATGTGTGTGTGTGTGTGTTTATATATTGTATATGTATGTATGTATATATATATATATATATATATACATACATGCGTGTGTGTGTGTTTATATATTGTATATGAATATATGTCTGTCTGTATATATATGTATGTTTATATATCGTTTGTGTGTGCGCACGTGTGTGAGCTGCGCGTGTGTTTATGTGTGTGTACGATGTGATGGGTGGATAATGCCTGGATTCGGTCTCTGTGGCATTACTCCTCTGCCTACGTGCTGTATGGCCCATTCCAGTCTGCACCAGCCATAGGTCCCGCATGTCAGCCCCCCGCACCCCCCCCCCCAAAAAACAGCAGGAGTGACATCCATTTAAAAATAACCACGCCGGTGATGCAGATCTGAAGTACAGTGGAGATCAGCACCTTTCAGCTCTCAAGGACACCGCTTGGCCAATCCTGACTCTCTCGGGGAATTTACGGGGAGATACTCTGCTTGTATTTCAGATTCACTGTCTCACCACTTCGCTTTCAATCTGATTCATGATTAAAGAGCAGGACTTGGTGATACAATTAAAATCAATAGCTTCCTCTACGCTGCAGTCACCTCTCACTCTGCAGTGAGTCCTTCACTATATGTAAAACTGGCCTATATCCACTGACTTTCAGTTAACTTTGGTTTCTGTGCCAATCCAGATAGATTCTGACTGGGAAACCTCTGAAGGCTGGCTGTTTTATCAAATACATTTAAATTAGCACCAGATTCACTGCTGAAGCCTCAGCTACCTACTATCCAAGTAACTGCTCCAGTGGTCTAATAAAGCGACGAGTTGGAGCAGACATGGATACCTTTTAGCTCTTAAGGTCCTCGGAAGGTCTACCTGAGTCTACAACAGCAACACAAATCATTTAACATGCTTGTAATTTAAATGTAAATTTTTAATTTTGACAAAAAGAAAAGGCGGCCTTGTTTTTCATCCCTTTTTTCACCGTGGCTGATGATTACCAAGGTAAAAAAAAAAAACTCAAATGTCAAGATTAATTTCCCTCCGAAGCAATTCTCCCCGCACCATTTTCTCGCTGATATAACAAAAGGCCGGGAACAACATCATGTCAGGGGCTGCACGGTTACTCAGAACACGGGGCATCTTGTCCTCCGGTTAAGCCTCTTCTCTGGCGGTCTCCCTCCACACGAAGCAGACCGCACATCTGGCTGAGATGAACCTGAGATCTTTAACCCACCGCGGCTGTTCCAGGCTTGGCCCCCAACAGCCTCGCTGACCCCCCCACCCCTTTGTCACTCCGTCTTCGACCTGCTCCCCAGTTCCACCCGGCACCCCGCCATCTATCTGTCCCAGCTCTGCCCCGCTCTCCGTCTCCATGTAAACAGCAGACCGTGCCCGTCTCCCCTCGCCGAAGAAGCCGTTCCTATAGATTCTACTCACAGCGGGATGCCTGATTAAAACCTTTTAGCACTTTTGTTTATTATGTTAAAACCGGGCCCGTTTAATTCATTTTCCCTGCCACTCAGCATTAAACTCCCACACTAAGGGTATGTATATATGATGTAATGTCTCTCAGAGTCACTATTTACAATCTCCCATTACACGGGCTCCCACGGGATGCACTGTGCCATTCCCCCAACAGCCAAGCA